>CALZFC010000059.1:2427500-2527658 GCA_945643635.1 Allodiplogaster sudhausi | reverse complement strand
CTCTACCTCACTTATTTCCCGCTCTTTTTCTTTTCCCTCTTTCTCGTCCTCTCAATTCTCTTTCCATCTTTCTTTCTCTTTCCTCTCTTTTTCTTTCCTCCTCTCTTTCGCGTTCCCTCTATCATTCTCTCCACCACTCTTGCGCTTGATGGTACACAAAGACTTTTCGTCGTATGTATGTATAATGTTACATTTCGTGTAGAACAATAACCACTATTACTGCTCTATCTAATGGTATTAAAAGGCATACTTCAGGCTATTTCAACATGAGAATTAGAGAGAGAGAGGAGTGTGAGAAAGAGTGTGAGGGAGAGAGAGAACGGTATAAAAGATTGAAGAAGAATGAATGAATTAACAAATAGGAAGAAGATAAAGGCTAAAGAGAAAGTGAAGCTTCCAATTGAGGCCATAGTTTATTTATATGTTCATGGTTTACACCGAATTCAGCTATTATTCGCAACTGAAGCATAATTTGGTCTGCTTCTTCACCCAGACGTCATTCCATACCCCAGTTGTTCCTTAAATTAAAATAAGTTGTGCTGCATCAATATACATTCGTCAAGAGATGATCTCTCTCCCTCTCCCTTTCCCTCTCTCTCTTTCTCTTTCTCTTTCTTTCTTTCCTCTCTCTCTCTCTTTCTCTTTCTTTCTCTCCCTCCCTCTCTCTCTTTCAAACTCTTTCTGTCTCTCTCACTCTCTCTCTGTCTCGTTCTGTCTCATTCGGTGTTTGTCTCTGTATCTGTCTCTCTCTCTCCCCTCTCTCTCGCTCTTTCTTACTGAGGCATACTACGCAACCCGCACCCACTCGTTTCTTTCCTTTCTCATCGAGCACAGTAGCCATGCATACGATGGCCATTGGTAAAAATAAGCTCCGCCATCCTGACAGTCTGAGGATTTTCCGAAAATGTTGATTGGTGGCTTTATTACTTGACGACATAAATTTATCTTCCGAAGACAACCTTCTCTCTTTCGCTCTCTCTCTCTCTCTCTCTCTCTCTCTCGTTCTTTCTTTCTGCCTCTTTCTCTCTCTGTCTCGCTCTGCTTCTCTAACACACTCTCGATCTCTCTCTCATACACACATTCTCTCTCAATCCGCCTGAAGAGTTGCAAACTCTTCAAATTGTGCGCGAACAAGAAAATAGACATTGAATGAAAAAATATTGAATGAAAAATTGGTGGTTGAAAATGGAAGCAGTTGTTTGGTTTGCAAATAAAAGGACTTGCTATAATTTAGCATTCGTATGTGCTCGAGTGAGGGTATTTATGCGTTTCGAGAACGTCATTGGCATTCTCCTGAGAAACTTCCTTCAAGAGAAGTTTCTGAACGTGAGAACAACAAAAGTTCAACAGCTCAGTTTCGTAAAATGTAGTTATCAAACTTTTAGTGTAGCAATCCCGCTTTTATTATTGACACTTTTTCAGCTTAACATAGAGAGCGATAAACAGGAGCTCCTATGAGGAGTGATTTTCAGAGCTTTTCGTAAGACTGAGGTTTTCATTTTTACTTCCTCTTTTAATACCTTCTGAAGGTAAAGTCTTTGATTGAAGAAACTGTGAATTCATGGGCGTGACTCGGTTGGCCCCAGCGGCCACGGTATTGCTCTGCCAAAAATTTTTGAAAATGGCGGGAAAATAAAATATTCGGGAATTCAAAGTTGAAAACAATGTTAATTTCCTCAGGACATGAAGGTTTTTGTGACTTCGGGACACTTGCAATCGAAGTTTCTAGTACAACCTGACCAAATAAGGCGAAAAAACAAGACATTATTTATTCGCCTTGCACCTCCTTTAATGCTTCGAGAGCAATCCAGACACAGCAGCCTATATACATATATGCGGCATAGGTCGAAAGTGGACTTATATTTGTGTATTTTTCAATAAGAAATCTTTAGACTAATATGACAAGTAAGTAGGACCGGAAACAAATAGACGCATATGACCACATATGGCATTCTACATTCAAAAACAGCTTCGGATAATCAGTTAATGTTGCAAAGAGTGATCATGTCGAGACATTTACGACTTTTTTCCGAGGCCAGCCTAGATGTAAAAGTCGTCTGCAAAGGTGTCCAGCGAATCTTCGGTAGCTGCTCGTGGTCAGCAGGATGGTCAGCGACTGCGCCAGCGAGTGCAAGGAGTACACGACCATCGACGCGGCCGCGAGAGCTGCGTACGAAAGCTTTATGCAGAGTTACTAACTATATACATATTACACAAGTATGTATGTATGTATCTGTAGTACATCTGACAAAAACGCACATTTGTCATTTAGTGATGCAGTATACTCTGTTTCTTCCTGAATTTAGGTGCTAAGAATAAGTTTAAAAGAAATTAACGCAAAATATTCTCTTCAAAAATAAATAAAAGTTCACTTTTCCCAACGTTTTTCTTATAAAGGAAAATTGGAAAACGTGACTTATTTTATTAGCTAAATCATATAAACAATCTCTTAAAGAAGGGCGATCACCGAAAAACTGCAATTGTATATTCAAACGTGCAAAGGTTTCAAACGGAAGTCCATTTAATTACTCAAAATATTACGGTAGACAAGGTGGCTAAAGTAGCGCTGGTTTCGAAAAATCCGTTTCTTTTTGGAAGCGATGTGTTATTGCTCGTTAACTAATTTGATACTGTTTTGCCTAAAATTCTTTAGTTTACTCAAGAAAATTCACATAAGCAAGGTGGTAAAGCATAAACCAAAAAAAGTCTTGAAATATTTGTAAATTTAATCTTCCCGGGATGGGTACGTGGCCGTTAATCTACCATCGAGTGCCATTTTTGCACTGACACCAATCACAAATTCATTCAAAATTTGTATTTTCAAGTATCTTGTACTTGAATATGGAACCTTTTTGTGCTTTTTCATTTGCTTTTTCTTTTTCCTCATGCCCGAGACTATTCGAAAACAGCTAAGATGTTTCATAAATCGGCAATGACTTTTCGGTGATCGCCCTCCTTTAAACAAACAAAATAAAATGCCATCATACCGTTGTTCTCAATCTTGAGATTTAATTGTGCAATCAAAGTGAAGATTGGAAAAAGTATGAAAGTCGCCGGAACCGCCATCTGCATTTGTTCTTTCATTTCTCGACTTCCCTCATGGATGCTCATTCCTACCGTAGCCACGAGACTGAGGAAGATTCGCTGCTGGAAGGCGAGTCCACACGGGGACAAATGGACGGCGGCAGACGCTGACGACATGATACGGCGGATGTGAAAGGAGAGCGCAGCTCCGAACGCAATCGTTATTGTCATCGAAAGCACTAGACCGCCGAAAAAAAAGAGGCGAGAACGTTCTTTAATTATTTTTTATTTACATCTGCTTATTCTTGTCGTAAGTGGTAGAGCTATGTAATATCAAGGCTTAACAATGTTGCGAAATTGGTGCGTCAAGCAAATACTCGTTGAAAATGTCGTTTTTAAACATTGTTTGCTCAAAGTGCACACCCGAATAAGCATTCAAGCATACGAATAAGACCGCGTACCCGACAACGCACGAATGCCAGCTTGGTCCATGCACAGCAATTGGCTCCCTTCCAGGTCGCTTAGTCTGTGAAATCCCTACAAGAATTCCCTCCCTACAAGAATAGTTCAATACAAACAATTTTAACTGTCAAAAAATGAGAGACTATCGAAGAAGTTTGCTGACTAAACAACATACATATCTTGAGAAGTTCCGGGACCCGTGATCCAAATATCATTAGTTATTCCGGGAGCCCTGAATGAAGGCGCTACTGAGGATACCAACATGTTCAGACGAGAGCTGACGTGGCGACATGGGACGCGCGATGAGGGTCATAAGAACAGCAACCGCAGATATCATAGCCACGGGTGCACCGTAGGCGGTAGCCAGCGGCCACTTCGACAGACGCCAGCGGGAGCCAGGCAATTGAAGATGCTTAAGACTTTATTCTCAAGATTAAAATTTAAAAAAAATGAAAAAAAAATTCAAACAATTTGGCAAAAAAATACCTGATGCCGATAGATGAAGCAGGCAGCAAATATGACGAGGCCTGATGCGGCAGTCGTAAAACTCAAGACCTGTTGAGAATTTGACTTGTGGAATTGACTGGTTGAGTTGATTCTTAAAACTTCAAAACAAGTGAGCTAAAACGTTACGAGTGTATATTTGACTGACATTGAGATTTTCGGTGATTTTTTCCTTCTTCCTGAGATGTACATACTTACATGTGTATTATTAGGATGTGCACTTACCAGCCTGGCCAGTGACAGCTGCCAGATGGCTGGGAAGGAGATCGAACTGTCGACGTAGAAGCAGAAGAGAGGCGGGAAGAAGGTGTAGCGAGCCAAGAGATCGAAAGTGACGTCATTCAAGAGCTGGCTTATCTTCCGTAAGAGATTGTTGGAAGAATGAGAGAGAAAGGTGAACAATTCATAAAAAAAATATGTTCGTACGTTCCGTTTAACATCTTTAAAGCCAATAAGTTGTTTTACAGATAGAAAGAAGAAACGAAAGAGCAGAGACAACGAGGGCAGCAAGCAGAAAGCGATAGGCGCCCATTCGACGGTCGCTGCGGCGGAGGATTGCGAAGACGGCGACGACGCTGACGGCAACACAAATGCTGCAGATGACGCCGTGCAGAACGCGCAGCACGCGCAGCATCTCGCGTGGAAACTCCCGAGCCATCTTTGACTAGAAATCTTTGAGAAATCTCTTCATTCAGTCGATGGAAAGGAATATTTTTAGTAAAAATTATACTTCTTATAGAAATCTCTGAGAAAAGTTCAATCAGTGGAAAGGAAGATGTTTCAAGTAAATTTTAATTTCTTATATTACCTAATTAGACATCATTTTTCAATGATATCTAATCGTAAATGAATGACAATCAGATGTACAGCCAACGTGTAGGAGACGAAAGACCACGGAGGGAAGTCAACTCTTCATACAAAACCATTGTCCCGATAATTACATGTTTTCGTTAGACATCGCGTTCTTTTTTATCTCTCTCCCTCCATATCCCTCTCGTTCTCTCAATCTACATACATCTGTCTTTCTCACTTCATCATACCCGTAGTCTGGCAACTAATGTTCATTCACATATGCATGTACATAGTATGTGAAGATATCATATGTCTACAATTAAGACAGAATGCGAAAACGAGACACAATCTTGACACAAAGCATGTCACACTTTTAATTCGATCACACGTTTAGAGAAAAATAAATTAATTCTAACATAAAGTTTGTACAATTTAGTGTGATTGTAAAATTGTAGTGGCCTTACAACAAGATTCTTATTCATATGGTGACTCTCTCACTAAATTGATATATAAAATTAAGCGCTTTAAATTATGCGCTTTAATTTATGGCATGCTCTGAGAAAAGTTCTCCTGATTTGTTTCTTCCAAGTGCCAGTGGCAATTAACAATGAATTTATTTTTTTTTCTAGATGCCGGAGGGCAAGGAATGCAACGAATGGCACTTTCCTGCCTCATGCCCTTGCAACTTGTGGATGGTCGCCGCTCGTGCATGGTTGGAAAGAGACAAGGAAATACAATCGAAAACAAATCTATAAAAATATATATATAGACGCATAAAAAAAAGTCATGAGATATGTGCATCTCTGCCTCTTATTTATTGTTAATTAGCTACCTTCAATGATCTCTTCTTCCATTCCGTAATTTTCCTTCCTCTCGCTCTCTCTGCCTATTCCTCAACCTATTCGACTGATGTGAGCCGTGAGATTATGTTTCTCTTCGTCTCACTGACCGCTCAATCGTCTCATCACCGTTCCTCTACGAATACACTGCACTCTGTATACATTTTGCCAAAAAGAAGGAACTTCAGCCGAAGAAACAATTTTATCTATCACATTACCCAGTCTACAAAAAAAAATATTGAAGCAGACAAAGAATGTTGCCTTACAGCAATAGCACTGCTATAAGAAAACGGCGCAGGTTTAAGACACATACATATAATGGGGCAGATTAAAAAACAACCTTAAGATAACAACTACTAAAACACATGATAAGAATAGAGGTGTATTCACAGAATAATCTATATATACATTTGACGTTTCACTATTACAGTACAAGAGAATGAAGAAATTGACTGAAGAATCTCAAAGAGGAAGTAAGTTATTTGTTGATGTTTCTGTAGACATCGTAACTCATGGGGAAGAGCAGCATTCAGGAATGCCGAGAACTTCAAGAGGAGAGGAAGTGCTTTCTGATGAGCGCTTCCTGGATACGACGCTCTTGCGCTTCTTGACGATTCTTCAAATCTTCCATCGCTTCGACGGATTGCAGTTTATGATGGATTTCGGCCTAAAATAATCAATCATTTTTCTTTTCTTTTTCTTTTATTTCTTTAATCTGTTGACTTTCTTAAGGAGAACAAGAGGTTAGAGGTGATCAGACATTATTTTTTTATTGGGAAATAAGAAAAGATATATTTTAAATCGTTTAAGCATCATTATTATGAACATCGCGAAACAGTATTCTCTTTATTGGTAAACAGTACTATTCTAATACAATGAAATACCTTGTTATTTCGCAACTTAATAGAACTGACGTCTATCTCCTTCTTGCCCTGTTGCTCCTTTTCCTGGTCTTCTGAGTCAGCACATTCCGGAGTTTCGTCATCTTCTGCTTGGAAGTTATGGGAATCACGAGAATCGATCGGCTTTGGATGACTCTGTAGAACAGTAGTTTACAAATTACATAGAGAAAGCAAAGGTAAATAAAATGAATTACGAATTTTGAGGGAATCTATTCCTCAAACACAAGTTCTAGTAGCCGATGTATCAAAAAAACTTTCTGTCCTAATAGTAAAATATTCCTTACTTTGTACTCAATGCCATCATTCGCTCGCGGCAGAGCACCCTCGGATTTCTTGTGGACTCCGAACATGGGCCGTTGAATTGATCTTGCCTCGTGAAAGTGTCCAATTGAGTATTCTACCGACACTGATCCATCCATGTAATAGCGCTCCTTAAAATGAGAGATAATACATATTGGGATAAAAAATATGTTTATTTTCTCTCGCAATTTGACAGACGGCTAAAAGAGAAGATCCATAACAGCTTGCCGTGCAATACGACGGGCAGATGAATTCATCCTTGACAAAAGAAACGTCTCGATGAGTACGCGCACGCTCGCTCTTTTCCCACTTACATCTCAGAAACCTCACAAGCACCTGAAATAACACATTTGAAATACTTCATCACCTGTACCTGAAAATACGAACAAAGAAAGAGAAATAAGGCTAAATAGCGGCTCGGAGCGACAGTCCGTTTTAAATACTCTCTCCCTTTAAATTTTGTTGGCCGCACAGAAAGGCCCAAAAATGTTCCGAAAATCAGATTATTTCGAGTTTTTTATGCATTTTTTCGGGAGGGTATGTAGGTTTTCCAGGATCATTTTATGGGAGTATCCCTGGTAAACGATAGACCTATTTAAGCTCTGCTGGACAAAGTATTCGCTGCTGAATACCTTCTTCTGGTAGTGTAGAATCTTGCGACGGCAAACCATCGACCAAGTTTTGCAGCCTTCGATGTCGTCATCGAGCCATTTCTGAAGAAAACAACATGTCCACATGGCAGAGATGCGCTTCAGTCCTAGTTTCCAAATTGGGCGTCCTCGATATGGAGACTAGGAGGAACGCCCCAGAGGAAGGATGAGTGAGGGATAAAATTTTTTTTACCGAGAAGGATGACTCTGAAAATGTTTGTCTAGGCCGTCGGCTTTCCTGCTAACCTGGTGTTCTTCGGCGTTTCTGAACTGCGCGCGCTTCATGGAGAAGTCATCCAGTTCAGCGTGCGCAGCAGCTGCATGATCACAGAGATCTCTGGAAGCATGAACCATTCATAATCCCAAAGATTTGTGGGAAGAACACCTATTTATGTTGCTAAAGTATTGATTGGAAACAGGAGCATATAAAGGAATCGAAAAGAAGAAACGAACGGGTATGCCATGCCCATCCAAGGACACCCGAGAACGAAGCACGGCACGGAAGCGCCATTCGTACAAGATGAGACGGCTGCTTCGTTGTCGCTGTGCACTCTCTTGAAATGACTGTTCAGGTTGCACTTTTTGCCAAATGCCTTCCCGCACAGATCGCAGCTGACCAGTCTCAACACTGAAAAGAGAACGACACACTTAGCACTGCTTTTTCATATTAGCACTGCTATATTTCATATTAGCACTACTACTTCATATTAGCACTGCTACTTCATATTAGCACTGATGTTTCATGTTAGCACTGCGATCTCAAATTAGTATCATCCATTTCAAATTGGTACTGCTAAATTGCAACTTTGCTTTCTCGCTGCGCTCCTTTTCCAAAAAAATTTAACCTTGTCTATGAGTCTGCAGACGAACTGCAATCGCTGCTTCGTGTTCTCCGTGTTTCTGCTTGAGATGGTAGTATAAGTCGATCGGTTGGTTAAATGTTTTACCGCACAGATCGCAGCTGGTCATTCTCGTCGCTGAAAAGAAAGGCGTCATGGAAGGAAATTATATGTTTGTTTTTCTACTATCTTATGGTTAGTTAAATTGACTGTTTAATTGAGGGGGAATGAATTGTTTGAGGTTTTCAAGAAAGCTTTAAAGCAATACTGGAAACGGTTAAATTATAAGGTTTTTTTGATGTCCATGATTGGCATTAATAAAACAATGGAATAATAAAAATCCTCGATTCGTAAGGTGCTTCACTGTCAGGAATTGCTTAAGTGTAACCATTCAGGCTTTCCTTATCACCCCATATTTCTATTGTTCGGTTTTACCTAGTCCATACTAAACGGTATTCCTACCCTGTTTACCTATTCGTCTTCCCCCTGCTTTCACTTTCTCTCTTTTCTCGTTCTCTCTTTCTCAAATTCAGTCTAAACTTTTTTTCCTTTATACATAGAATAAATGCATTACTTTAAAGATACCTTGATGATGTGGAAGTAGGCGCGAGTATTGCGGCGCTGAGCGCGCCGAGCAAAAGCGCCTTCAGACCGAAGCAGACGAAGCGAGGTTGCGGGGAGGAGAGTCGACCGGTCGCCAAGGAAGAAGCTCAGATGAATGAGAAGGAAGAAGAAAATGGAGTTGGCGAGAAATTATGAAATTATTTAATTATTTTCGCGTAATCATGCAAACATTTCAAGTACAAATCGAGTGCATGATTTATTGGTTTAGTTACAGAGTTAAAGCAATTTACATAAGACAACAATGAGAAAATCGATAATGAGCATTCTTGTTTTTCAAATCCTGACCTTTTTAATATATATATATATATATATATATATAATATAAACAAAATAAGAAGCGCTCAGCAAATTTCACTCAAATTTGTTGTTTGTAGTTAGCCTGCTGGATTCAGCCAGCTCGTTTCTCAGCCGAACACTAAAAAATTCCACTAAACAGCGTAGCTTTGTCAAATTGTCAGATCTTTGTCATTTAGCCATATTTTGGAAAACGTTTTTTCCAGGGTTATGTGCTATGAAAAAAGACATAGAAAGCCCGAGGAAATCGCACGGCATGTCATCAGCACTTCGCAGTTCCAGTTTGAATTATTTGAATTAATTTAATTAATCCTTTTAATCGGATTAATCGGATTAATTTCGGACCCAACAATGTTGGACCGGACTGTCAGCAGCATCATCTACCAAGAAAGGACGCTGCCCCTGACTGGGCAGCCTGCGTCCCCTTTCAACCTCGCTCTATATCACTGCCGCTGACGTTCTAGATCCTCCCCTTCTCATATCAAACCACTCTTGACCCGATCATTCTTTCCTTCTTGCATTCTTTACTCATCATAGTCTGTATAAATATCTCAAGATAAATAGAAAAATATTTATGGTGAATACATGGTTCACAGGAAGAATGTCACAGCAACATTTCGCCCTGCCGCATCTCAAAGTAATCGTAGAAGTGAAGCACTATTTGTATTTTTAACTTGAAAATGGGTTAATGTTAATTTTGAGGAGACATTCTCACCTTATACAAGGACGTACTGAATGCTGAATTGCACAGTAGACAGTCGGCTAAAGCCAATGATGGGAAGGACGTTGCCTTCCGAAATCACCGACTCCCGACATCCATATTGCAGCAGTAGCTGCACGTTTTATATAACATTTCAAGAGGCGAGAAAAGGAGAAAGAGAGAGAGAGAGAGAAAAAAAAGAGAGAGAGACAGACAGGCGGGGAGAACGAGAGAGAGACACAGAAAGAGAGAGAAAATGAGATAAGAAAGGGATGAAAGTGCTGACCGCGAGCCAGTCTGTTGCGGGTTTGCCTGCCACTTCAATTCGACTCCCCCATGGGTGCATCCTTCTTGGCACACAATTTGCCTGTACGCACTAATTGTTGCCTTGATTTTACGACCCGCCGGAGCCTTAATTATTTAAATTATGTTTCTATATAAACTTAGGTTCTCCCTAGCTTCTCGCTCTCTCTCTCGCTTTCTCTCACTCTCTCTCTCGCTCTCTCCCTCTCTCCCTCTCTCTCGCTCTCTCTCTCTCGAACTTGCTCTCTCTATCTATCTTTCTCTCTCAATCGCTCTCTCTCTCTCTCTCTCTCTCTCTCTCTCTCGTTCCGAGACCTGAATGAGCCAGTTGCAGAACTCGAACATGTCTTGCATAGAGTTTCCGACTTGGACTTTTCCATTCACTGTCTGAGGTGTCGACGTCGCCGTCAGTGTCGTACCACAACCCTTCGGCTGAAGAAAACCCGCTGCTCCCTTCTCTCTCTCTCACTCTCTCTCTCTCTCTCACTCTCTCTCTCTCTCTTTCCTTCACTCTCTCACACTCTTTCTCTCCCTCCTCTCCCTCTCATTCAAATCATTCTGTCCAAATCCTCTTACTCTTTGCGTGCAAGTGTTTCCGCTGTATCCAGCTGGGCAAAGGCACTTTGAACAATCCCTCGGATGAGGAAATCCGCCATTCTTACACACCGTTCGCGAGCTAGCACATCGAGCTGCAGAGGAGGGAAGTCAGGGGGGAGGGGGTGGTTGGAGTGGGGGAGTAATCGAGCTGCAGAGGAGGGAAGTCAGGGGGAGGGGGTGGTTGGAGTGTGGGAGTAATCGAGCTGCAGAGGAGGGAAGTCAGGGGGGAGGGGGTGGTTGGAGTGGGGGAGTAATCGAGCTGCAGAGGAGGGAAGTCAGGGGGGAGGGGGTGGTTGGAGTGGGGGAGTAATCGAGCTGCAGAGGAGGGAAGTCAGGGGGGAGGGGGTGGTTGGAGTGGGGGAGTAATCGAGCTGCAGAGGAGGGAAGTCAGGGGGGAGGGGGTGGTTGGAGTGGGGGAGTAATCGAGCTGCAGAGGAGGGAAGTCAGGGGGGAGGGGGTGGTTGGAGTGGGGGAGTAATCGAGCTGCAGAGGAGGGAAGTCAGGGGGGAGGGGGTGGTTGGAGTGGGGGAGTAATCGAGCTGCAGAGGAGGGAAGTCAGGGGGGAGGGGGTGGTTGGAGTGGGGGAGTAATCGAGCTGCAGAGGAGGGAAGTCAGGGGGGAGGGGGTGGTTGGAGTGGGGGAGTAATCGAGCTGCAGAGGAGGGAAGTCAGGGGGGAGGGGGTGGTTGGAGTGGGGGAGTAATCGAGCTGCAGAGGAGGGAAGTCAGGGGGGAGGGGGTGGTTGGAGTGGGGGAGTAATCGAGCTGCAGAGGAGGGAAGTCAGGGGGGAGGGGGTGGTTGGAGTGGGGGAGTAATCGAGCTGCAGAGGAGGGAAGTCAGGGGGGAGGGGGTGGTTGGAGTGGGGGAGTAATCGAGCTGCAGAGGAGGGAAGTCAGGGGGGAGGGGGTGGTTGGAGTGGGGGAGTAATCGATGGCCCCCTTCGAAATGATTGTTGCCACCTTTGCATTTGTAGTGCTCGTTCATCATGGATATGTCGATGAAGGAGACGATGTGTGATCCCATCGTATCCTGGTACTGCGGCATGCGGGCAACCATCGTAGGAACATTATTCTTCGAGGCACTGCAATCATTGAGAGTGAGAGAGGAAGAAAGAGAGAGAGAAAGAGAGAGAGAGAAGCTGAGACAGAAAAAAGGAAACATAGTAAATGAGTGATAAATCAACTGACATCGTTGCTGCGTAGTGCATGATACTACCGTAGTCATAAGGAAAGCCATAATTGAAGTTGGTTGCCGATGATTCCTTGTCGAATTGATCAGTCAAGTTCGGCTAAACAGAAGTATGATGGAGAGAGAGAGAGAGGGAGAGAGGAAGAGAATGAGAGAGAAAGAGAGGGAGAGAGAAAGAGAGGGAGAGAGAAAGAGAGGGAGAGAGGAAGAGAATGAGAGAGAAAGAGAGGGAGAGAGAAAGAGAGGGAGAGAGGAAGAGAATGAGAGAGAAAGAGAGGGAGAGAGAAAGAGAGGGAGAGAGAAAGAGAGGAAGAGAGAAAGAGAGGGAGAGAGAAAGAGAGGGAGAGAGGAAGAGAATGAGAGAGAAAGAGAGGGAGAGAGAAAGAGAGGGAGAGAGGAAGAGAATAAGAGAGAAAGAGAGGGAGAGAGAAAGAGAGGGAGAGAGGAAGAGAATGAGAGAGAAAGAGAGGGAGAGAGAAAGAGAGGGAGAGAGGAAGAGAATGAGAGAGAAAGAGAGGGAGAGAGAAAGAGAGGGAGAGAGAAAGAGAGGGAGAGAGGAAGAGAATGAGAGAGAAAGAGAGGGAGAGAGAAAGAGAGGGAGAGAGGAAGAGAATGAGAGAGAAAGAGAGGGAGAGAGAAAGAGAGGGAGAGAGGAAGAGAATGAGAGAGAGAAAGAGAGGGAGAGAGAAAGAGAGGGAGAGAGAAAGAGAAAGATGAAGAGATACTGCCAGAAGGAAGAATATCAAAAATATTAACTGACTTTAATGTTTCCGGTATCGACAGTAATCGCGGTCAACGCGGGAGTGCTCGTGGAAGAAGCCAAGGGCATGGCCGACCTCGTGAGCTGCATTCCGGAACTGCAATACTCTCTCTCTCACACACTCTCTCTCTCACTCTCTCTCTCACTCTTCTCACTCTCTCGCTCTCTCTCTCTCACTCTCTCTCTCTATCCTTTTCTTTCTCTCGCTCTCCACACTCTCTCTTCCTCTCTTTCCATCTCGCACTCTCTCGCTTCTCTCTCAAGCACTGATGTTTTCGCATCCCTCCCCAAGGGAATCATGCCAACGTAGGAGAAGCAGCCCTTACCTTGGAAGAAGTTGATCTGCAACTCGATGAATCTTGACCCTATCTTTCTTCGTCTGTCCTTCTCCCCACAATCTTTCTCTGTCTGTCTCACTCTATTATTCACTCTCTCTCTCTTTCTCATTTTTTTTTCTGCAGACTCTATTTGGTGCAGTCGCGCTCCGGACGAAGTTTATGCAGGTGTTCTTCTGCCAGAAGGCCATCGCGAGTTGGCTTGCATGAATAGCCTTCGGGGCTGAAGAGAAAAATAGAAGAGTTTGAGAGATGGAGAGATTGAGAAATTGAGTGAGAGAGAGTGCAAAGAACTGACGGAGAGACGCTTCGAAGTTGTAGTAGACCGTGTCGCCCCAAGTATTGTAGGGGTAGTTGTGATCTCTATAGGCTTGACGCTTCTCTCGTTTCTCTTCTTCAGGAACAAGGGGATCCAGCAGATCCAACTGCTCCCTGAAAAGAGTGAGGGAACTTGGAGAGTGTGGCAAAGAAAGAGAGTATATGATAGGTAGAAAGGTTGTGATAGAGAGAGAGAGAGAGAGCAGAGACTTGACAAGAAGCATGTCCCCTTGGTAGAACTTCTCGGCCACCTTCGCCTTCTCGTTCACCTCTTCGACAGAATCGGCAGTTGCCGGAAAGTGGCTACGAATCTTCTGAAAGAATTCCAACAAGATTGTATTTTTAAGTTGTTGCCATCTAAACATCTCTGAATTCCTTTTCTTCTTCATTTATCTATTAATTCATGTCATTTTACAACGTGAATATTGTTCAAGCCTGAATAAAGTTAAGGAATATTTGTAGAAGGAATAGTAGGAGATAAAGAGAAAAAAAATGCCTTGATGAACTGCTTCAGCGAAGCTTTGTGTTGCGCAGTTCCGACGATATTCGATTGTTCCGACTTTACAAGCTTTTCCATGGCCATCTTGCGGATCTCCTTGAGCCTCTTGCCTAGCAATTCCATATCAACTTCAGTCGAATTTAGTTTCGCGGCCACCAGATCCTATTGGATGTAAATGCACAAGCATACATGTTGTTAATTGTTAATTGTTAACGAAACAAAAATCAAGAATAAAAAGCAATGAGGAAAAAGCAACAAACAGCGCCGTCCGTTCCATTGGAATGAGTCTGGAAGAAGTCTCTAAATTTGTCGACAATTACAGAGATTCACGCGGACGCCGGCGACACTAGAAACAGCACCAAAAGAGGGACGCAGACCACTCCGAGACGCATTCTCTCCTGGTGGACAACCATTTTAAATTCAATAACAAAATATTCAATTTAAAAAGTGCCAATGAAATTTTTAAAGCCCGTGTAAGTGAAATTGCTTGCATGGCTTGAAGCAGATTCCCTTTTTTCTCATGCCTTCACATTCGGTTCGTAGGTGGCAGTGGCAGTTGAGTAAATGAAGCATTTGTGTGTGAAGAGGCACCATCTGTTTCGTCGTGCCCTCTCCGAACTCTTCATCTTCATTCTCCTTCTGCGATTCCTTCTTCAAGCCTTATTCTTCCGGAGTAAATGCTTTGCATCTCTTCATCATTTTAGAACTTCCTTTCTTGCTCTCTCTCCCCCTTACTCTCTCTCTCCATTTCCCTCTTTCTCTCTTCTTATCTCTCTCTCTCAATCATCTTTTTTGGATTCATTGTAGAGCTGTTTCCCATGACTTGACCTGTCAGCCGAATTTCTAAACTTTAATCTCTATTTTGCAAGAATGCTCTATTGTTCCGCCCGCATCTTGCATAACGCATTCCATGATAGTTAGAAATTATAGATTTTTGGCAGTTCCATTCTGTCCCTATAGAAAACCAATGAGATATTGAAAACATTTTGTTCATTTCAAGGCCAATATTTATAAGCACGGATGCTTTTGGAACCCTCCGAATCGTCTGAACCCGTTGTTCATATGTATGCACTTGCTCGGATGAGACGCTGCTTCAGCTGCTAGCTCAGCAGCGAGTCCAAGTGACCGCCAGACAGCTAGGCAAACATTTCTCTGTCTATCTCTTTCGTCTTTTCCTCGGCAATAACTCCAATCACGTCATTTACTTTCTATGTGACAGCGTTCTTTCGAAGTCGCGTGATGGGTCGGCATGTCTTCCTCCTCTTCCTCTTTCAATTCCGTAGGGACCATGTCAGAGAGCGACTCTCGTGTGTTTTCTATGCAAATCGCACTACTTGGAAATGTGTAATATCGCATTTTCTTTGCGGAGACGATGTTTTGAGTCTCTCACGTCTCTCCTGTTGAAAAACCTCACTCCTTTAGCGTAATTTCAGTGTTTCGCGCGTTCTCAAGTTTCTCTCCGGTCTCCTTTAGCATTCTTTGAAGCATGATCTCTGTACTCTCTCGCGTGCATCATATCACTCTGACTCCAAGGTATATCGGGGCGTTGACAAGCGTTGCACTTCCAAGCGATCAACATCCGGAGGAATTGTTCAGCGACATTTGTTCCAATCGAAAAAACGAGGCCCACTTTTCCAGGTCGAGCTGACCGGCAAGAAGGATCTCGGCGGCCAGATCCAGGTGCTCACCTACGACGGCAGCTACGAGACCAAGGGATTCTGGTCGGTTTTAAGCCGATATTTTTTTTAAAGCTAAAAAAAACGCAAGCTCTTTTAAAAGCTCCGTTGAATTTGTTTTCTTAACATATTTCAAATTGAAGGTACGAATGGCTGCCGATTTCAACGAAGAACGATGAGAAGAAGCATCTCGAGCTCGTTCGCTGCGGCAACTCAGTGCCTATCATCATGCGCAGCAAGGTCGGGTGGAACGATCAGTTCACAAAGAAAGCAATAAATCAAGAGCATAAAATTGAAAATCATTGATAAATATAAATAGTTGCAGGAGGGCAAGGATCTCGTGGGCTACTACGACCTCTCCACGGACATTGCGATGATCAGCTACGATGGAAAATCGGAGCAGAAAGCTGGAGGAGAGACCAAGGTGATAGGGGAGCGCCTTTCTAGCAATCAGCGAGCAGTATTGGGAAGGCTGAAAGAACAATATAAATTAATTAATGAAAATAAATGTAAAACAAAACTTTCAGACCCTCCTCGCGCCCTTCCGCAATCTGCTGCCGCCGCCGACCGGCGTTAAGATCTACGATGACGTCTGGGTCGACCTCAAGTACCGCGACGCATTCCCGAGCCTTCCTATAATGGTTGGAGACAAATTAATGAAATAAAATTCAGAAACAAAATTGAGAAAAAAACCAAATAATTTATAATTTCAAAAACATACAATACATTCAGGCGGACAACCGCGAGCTGCGCACCCCTGGCGGCGGCTCAATGAAGCAGTACGTCGCGCTGTGGTACAAGCACGGCGAGCCGGTCTTCGGACGCGCCTACCCGGACGAGTCGGGCAAGGTCAGCAAGACGAGCTAGCAGATTCTTATTTTGTCGCTTCAAACATTACCGGTTGCTATCAGAGCAACGAATAGATTAGTACCTTCGAAGGAACATTGGTCCCCTTTTCCAGGTCATGGCCAACTTGTGATGGGCGGAGAGATTGGCTCCTTCCAGATGATCACGCTTCCGCCGCCCGGCAACATGCGATTATCAACATTAAAAGATACGAACCAAGTTCACTTCTTTTCTTTTCAGCAGGGACTCGACTACAAGTGGCAGCCCTTCCCGGCCGCGAAAGCGGGCGCTGGCGGCTATCAGGTCGTGGAAATTATGAATGATCAATAAAATCAATATATAATATCAATTAAGACATTGATATAAAAAAATTAAATTTATATAGAAAAAATTAAAATGATATTGTCGTTCATCGAAATAGAAATCATCGAAAGATTCTCAGATCGTCCACGTCGGTGCCGTGCATCTTGGCTGATGGCGCTGGCGAGGTTCTCGGCAATCTCAACATGGCAACGGAGGTCGCGACTGCCGGCCTCGGCGGCAAGAAAAAGGTTTGATTATAAGTAAGTAAAATAGGTTAAGCAAGAAATAACTAATTTATTTCAGAAAATTATCGGCCCTGCTTGCGGCTGCTTCTCCTCACCAAGCGCAAGATTTAGCTTGCCCCAGCTTCTTAGCGTAACTCTCCCGTTTCCTGTGCCATAGACCCCCCTCCACCACGATAAAGACATGAAGTATTCCAGTTTGTTATCGCCCTTTTTGACATCATTTGATCATATGAATAGAATCGTTCACTTGGGAATGACAAAAATGAATTGAATGAAGAGTTGGCGGTTGAAAATGGAAGCAGTTGTTCGGTTTGCAAATAAAAGGACTTGCTATAATTTAGCATTCGTAAGTGCTCGCGTGAGGTTATTTATGGGCTTCGAGAACGTCACTGGCATACTTCTGAGAAAATTCCTTTAAGAGAAGTTTCTGAACGTGAGAACAACAGAAAACGCAAATTCAACAGCTGATGTGTAGAGCATGGCAATAATAACAGCACAATGTTAAAATATGAAGCGTTAATCTGCGCAGGTTAAACGTAAGAACATTGAAAACCGATTGAAATTTGTACATTAAAATTTCAGTCTTGAAATAGTTATCAAACTTTTGGTGTAGCAATCCCACTGCTTTCATTACCCTTTTTCTGCTTCCCAAAGAGATTTATTAAAACAGGATGGAACTGTGTCATTCCCACAATTATGTTGTCAAGAAACTAGAATTTGTCCTTCGAGAGCAATCCAGAAAAAGCAGCCTACGGCCAAGGTCAGTTGCGAACTTTGAACTTTCGGTCATATGCATTTGTGTATTTTTCATCACAAAAGTATGAAGACTAATATGACAAGCCAACCAAGAAAATAAGTAGGATTGGTCACTAGACGCGTATGACCACAGAGTGCACCCATCTCTAAATACAAACCAGCTTCTGATAATAATGTTCCCAAGAGTGGTCATATCGAGACATTTACGACTCTTTTATGAGGTCAGCCTAGATGTAAAAGTCGCCTGCAAAGGTGGGCAGCGAATCGTCGGTAGCTGCTCGTGCTCAGGAGGATGGTCAGCGACTGCGCCAGCGAGTGTAAGGAGTACACGACCATCGACGTGGCCGCTAGAGCTGCGTACGGAAGTTACATACAGGGACTTTTATACAGGGTTACTAACTATCATTAAATATGGCAATAAAATCACATTCATCCCTGACAATGAGTGATGCAGTTCGCTGTTTCTCCTTGAATTTAGGGCTAATTCCAAGTTTAAAATAAATTAATGCAAAATGTTCGCCGCAAAAATAAATACAAAGTCACTTTTCCCACCAACCTTTTTCTTAAAAACAAGGACAGCTGGACAAACACATGACTTATTTTTGTTAACTGAATCGTAAGACAATATCTTTAAAAAAAAACTAAATAAAATCATTAGTTGCCATCATACCGTTGTTCTCAATCTTGAGATTTAATAGCGCAACCAAGGTGAAGATTGGAAAGAGTATGAAAGTCGACGGCACCGCGATCTGCATTTGCTTCTTTCCTTTCTCTCTTTCCCTCATGGCTCACCGTAGCCACGAGACTGAGAAAGATTCGCTTCTGGAAGGCGAGTCCGCTCGGGGACAAATGGACGGCGGCAGACGCTGACGTCATGATGCGGCGGATGTGGAAGGAGAGCGCGGCTCCGAAGGCAATCTTTATTGTGAGCGAAAGCACTAGACCGCCGAAAAAAAAAAGAAAAGCGAGAGCATTATTTAATTTATTTTTTATTCACATCTATTATTGCCATAAATAACAGAGCCAATATCAGGGTTTAACAATGTTGCGAAATTGGTGCGTCAAGCAAATACTCGTTGAAAATGTCGTTTTTTTTTAAAGTTGATTGCTCGAAATGTGCACCCCAAGTAAGCATTCAATCATGCGAATAAGACCGCGTACCCGACCACACACGAATTCCAGCGTGGTCCATACACAAGAATTGGCTGGCTTCCAGGTCGCTTAGTCTGTGAAATCCCTACAAGAATTCTTCCATACAAACCATTCCAACTGTCAAAAAATGAGGGACAATCGACAATGTTGGAGAAACTGCGAGTAAGTATTTCAACGTGAACGAGAGATTTTCATGATATAGCTGATCAACGCTATATTGCACTATCTAGAAAGTCCGAGATATTTCCGCGATTCTTCAGCGCTTTTGAACATAATCATCAGCGGTCAAGGGTTTCTCTGAGGTATCACGCTATAGCATAAGTAAAGTTCGCGTACATATATGTACATATGTAACGTCCGCACTTCGGACTAAGCTACGAAGGCGCTATTGAAGATACCAACATGTTCAGATGAGAGCTGTCTTAGCGACATTGGACGCGCGATGAGGGTCATAAGAACAGCAACCGCAGATATAACAGCCACGGGTGCGCCGTAGGCGCCCGCCAGCGGCCACTTCGACAGGCGCCAGCGCGAGCCCGGCAATTGTAGATGCTCAAGAATTTCTTTTCAAGTTGAAATAAAAAAATTATTAAAATAAAAAAGATGATAAAATTAGGCAACAAAATACATACCTGGTGCCGATAGATGAAACAGGCAGCAAATATGACGAGGCCTGATGCGGCCGTCGTAAAACTCAAGACCTGAAGACAATTGACTGGTGGAATTGACTGATTGATTAGACTTAAACACTTTAAAACGAAGCACATCAAGGCTACCTGCGCATATTTGACTGCCCTTGAGAATTTCTGTGATTTTTCTTCTTCGTAAGATGTAATTACATACATACTACATATGTATTATGAGGATGTGCAAATACCAGCCTGGCCAGTGACAGCTGCCAGATGGCTGGGAAAGAGATCGAACTGTCGACGTAGAAGCAGAAGAGAGGCGGGAAGAAGGTGTAGCGAGCCAAGAGATCGAAAGTGACGTCATTCAGGAGCTGGCTTATCTTCCGTAAGAGATTGTTGGAACAGTGAGAGAGAAAGGGAAAAAATTCATTAAAAAATATTCCGTTATACAATATTTGAAGCACAATAAGTTATTTTAGGAAAAAAAAGAAGAAGGGAAACGAGCATATACAACAAGCGCAGCAAGCAGAAAGCGATAGACGCCCACTCGACGGTCGCTGTGGCGGAGGATGGCGAAGGCGGCGACGACGTTGAGAGCAACACAAATGCTGCAGATGACGCCGCGCAGAACACGCAGCACGCACAGCATCTCGCGTGGAAACTCCCGAGCCATCTTTGACTAGAAATCTCCGAGAAAACACTTCTTTCAGTCAATGGAAAGGAATATGTTTAGTAAAAATTATAATTTCTTATAGAAATATCGGAGAAAACGCAACTCAATGGAAAGGAATAAGTTTGGTAAAATGTTTTTTTTATTTCTTATATTTCATAATATGAGCATTTTTCAATGATATCTAATCGTAAATGGCTGACAATCTGATGAATACTATGAGCAGCCAACGTGTAGGAGACGAATGACCGCGGAGGGAAGTCAACTCTTCATGCAAAACCATAGTCCCGATAATTACATGTTTTCGTTAGACATCCCGTTCTTTTTATCTCTCTCTCCCTCTCTCCATTTCCCTCTCGCTCTCTCAATCTACACCTGTCTTTCTCACATCACCCGTAGTCTGGCAATTAATGGGCATTCACATAGTATGTGAAGATATCATATGTCTACAATTAAGAGAGAATGCGAAAACAAGACACAATCTTGACACAAAGCATCTCACATTTTTAATTTGATCACACGTTTAAAGAATCATAAATTAATTCTAACTTAAATTTGGTACCATTTATTGAGATTGTATGTATAATTGTAGTGATAATAAAATAGATTCTTATTGATATGATCACTCCATCACTACTGTGATATAGAAAACGATTAGAATATGTTCATTTATAGCACTTTTACTTTTATGGATACTTTTTTGGTAGAGAAATATTAAAATATACCCTGACATATTGATGTATGTAGTTCGTTGATGGTCGAAAAGCATGTTGAGCAGAGTCATTGGCTACTCACGAAAGCACAGCGTGTAAGCGAAGAAGTTTGTGACGATCCTTTCGTAGTAATATATGTGTTTTATTAACGTGAGTTTAGTCGCGTTTTTCTAAAAAGTACTTCCAGCAAGTTTTAAAAAAATTTCTGCTTGATATGTATGTAGTTACAATACCGCAAACTAAGGCTCGGTCAAATTTTTTTTACAGTTGCTGTGAGCAACTCCCCTATTTCACATGCTCCCTAAGCCGAAGAATGACCAAATATTTGAGGGCGCGCGTTCAAAATGAACCTAATATACTACTGTAGAATGATTCGGTGCATGATTCCTTTAAAGAAGCCATCACTCTTGAATTCGCGCATTTTTGCCTGCTGGCACAAGGACGCGAGAGCATGTCACTTATTGTTTGAGAGGCGAGACAATGGTCAAGAAAATACAAATCGATAACTGTTGAGTTTCTTGCTCATGTAATGATGCTCTTCAATTTTTGGCGTCCGCTTATGTTAGAAAAGTTCTCCGGATTTGTTTGTTCCATGTGCCAATTTTTTTTAGATGCCGAACGGCAAGGACTGCAACGAATGGCAAATTCCTGCCTCATGTCCTTGCAACTTATGGATGGTCGTCAATGCTGAATGACTACGAATTATAATCTGATATATCAGTATACTGCCAGTCGCGCTTCCTCTTTTTTGTGTGACTAGCGTGATTTAATGGGACTTTACTCTGTATATATTGTGCCTAAAAGAAGGAGGAACTTCAGCAAAAATATTGAAGCAGACAAATATTGTTGCCATTCTGCAAGAGCACTACAATAATAAAAAAAGGCTTAGGGGGCGGTTCAAGACCCATATAATAGGGCGGGTTAAAAAACAACCTTAAGATAACAACTAGTAAAACACAAAATAAGAATAGAGGTGTATTCACAGAATAATCTAATATACATTTGACGCTTCGCTATTACAGTACAAGAGAATGAAGAAATTGACTGTACAATCTCAAAGAGGAAGTAAATTATTTGTTGATGTTCCTTTAGACATCGTAACTCATATGGAAGAGCAGCTTTCATGAATCCCGAGAACTTCAAGAGGAATGGAGGTGCCTTCTGATGAGCGCTTCCTGGATACGACGCTCTTGCACTTCTTGACGATTCTTCAAATCTTCCATCGCTTCGACGGCGGGCAGCTTATGATGAATTTCGGCCTAAAATAATGATGTTTCTTTTTTTTTATTACTTAAATCAGACATTATTTTTAATTGGGGAAAAAGAAAACATATATTTTAAATTGTTAAAGTATCATCATTATAAACATTGCACCAACGGGCTTCTGGTCGACCCCGAACATGGGCCGCTGGCTTGATCTTACCTCGTGAAAATGTCCAATTGAGTATTCTACCGACACTGATCCATCCATGTAATAACGCTCCTTAAAACGTGCCATAATACATAGGAATTAGGAAAAAAAGTTTATTTTCTCTCGCAATTTGACAGACGGATAAAAGATAAGATCCATAACAGCTTGCCGTGCAATGCGACGGGCAGATGAATTCATCCTTGACAAAAGAAATGTCTCGATGAGTACGCGCACGCTCGCTCTTCTCCCACTTACATCTCAGAAACCTCACAAGCACCTGAAACAACACATTTGAAATTCCTCATCACAAGTACCTAGCACATTTGCCAAAAATATTCCAAAACTCGAATGATTTCGAATCTTTTTATGCATTTTACCTGAAATAACACATTTAAAATACCTCATCACACGTACCTGAAAAAGCAACAAAGAAAGAGAAAGAAGGCTAAATAGCGGCTCAGAGCGATAGTCAGTGTTTAAATACGGTCCGTCACCCTTTAAATTTTGTTGGACGCACAGAAAGCGGGAAGCTACAGGCAGGCACATTTGCCCAAAAATGTTCCGAAAATCTGATTATTTCGAGTGTTTTTATGCATTTTTTCGGGATGGTATGTAGGTTTTCCAGTGTAATTTTTGGGAGCATCCCTGGCAAACGTGAGACCTAGAGATATATTTTAGCTCTGCTGGATAAAGTAATTGTTTTCTGAATACCTTCTTCTGGTAGTGTTGAATCTTGCGACGGCAAACCATCGACCAAGTTTTGCAGCCTTCGATGTCGTCATCGAGCCATTTTTGAAGAAGACAGCATGTCAACATGGGAGAGATGCGCTTTCACTGCGCCTCCCCGCCTAGTCTCCAAATGGGGCGTCCTCCATTTGGAGACTAGGAAGAACACAGAGGAAGGAAGAGTGAGGGGAAAACATTTTTTTTAAACGAGAAGGATGACTCTGAAAATGTTTGTCTAGGCCGTCGGCTTTCCTGGTAACCTGGTGTTCTTCGGCGTTTCTGAACTGCGCGCGCTTCATGGAGAAGTCATCCAGTTCAGCGTGCGCAGCAGCTGCATGATCACAGAGATCTCTGGAAGCATGAACCATTCATAATCCCAAAGATTTGTGGGAAGAACACCTATTTATGTTGCTAAAGTATTGATTGGAAACAGGAGCATATAAAGGAATCGAAAAGAAGAAACGAACGGGTATGCCATGCCCATCCAAGGACACCCGAGAACGAAGCACGGCACGGAAGTGCCATTCGTACAAGCTGAGACGGCTGCTTCGTTGTCGCTGTGCACTCTCTTGAAATGACTGTTTAGGTTGCACTTTTTGCCAAATGCCTTCCCGCACAGATCGCAGCTAACCAGTCTCAGCACTGAAAATAGAACGACACACTTAGCACTGCTATTTCATACTAGCACTGCTATCTCAAATTAGAACCATTCATTTCAAATTTTTTCTGCTAAATCACAACTTTTCGACTGATTTTCTAACTGCGTTCCTTTTTCCCAAGTAATTTTACCTTGTCTATGATTCTGCATACGAACTGCAATCGCTGTTTCGTGTTCATCGTGTTTCTGCTTGAGATGGTAATAGACGTCGATCTGTTGGTTAAATGTTTTACCGCACAGATCGCAGCTGGTCATTCTCGTCGCTGAAAAGAAAGACGTCATGCAAGGAAATTATATGTTTATTTATCTACTACTTTAGTTAAAATGACTGTTTAATTGAAGGGAAAATGAATTATTCGAGAGGTTAACATGAGCGCTCCAAAGGAATACTAGAAACGATTAAATTATAAGGTTCATGATTGGCCTTTTGATATGGAAAAATAAAAAAATCCTCGATTTGTAAGGTGCTTCACTGGCAGGAATTTCTTAAGTGTACCCAGTCAGACTGTCCTTATCACCCCTTATTTACGTTGTTCGCTTTTACCTAGCCCATACTAAACGGTATTCCTACCCTGTTTACCTATTTTTCCTATCATCTTCCTCCGCTTTCACTTTCTCCCTCTCTTTTCGTTCTCTCTTTCTCAAATTAAGCACTTAACTTTTCTTTCCTTTTATACATAAAATAAATGCATTATTTTAAAGATACCTTGATTATGTTGAATTAGGCGCGAGTATTGCGGCGCTAAGCGCGCCGAGCAGAAGCGCCTTCAGACCGGAGCAGACGAAGCGAGGGAGCGGAGATGAGAGTCGACCGGTCGCCGAGGAAGAAGCTCAGATGAATGAGAAGGAAGAAGAAAATGGAGTTGGCGAAAAATTATGAAATTATTTAATTATTTTCGCAATCATGCAAACATATCAAGTACAAATCGAGTGCATGATTTATTTGTTTATTTATAGAGCTAGACTTACAGCAATTTACATATGACCAGAATGAGAAAATGGGTAATAAGCATTCTTTTTTTCAAATCCCTTTAATATTCTCTTTAATATTATATACATATATATATATATATATATATATATATATATAGTATTTTCTCTATTAGTACCCCCGGGGGTTCTATTTTTCAATACCCTTGCGAGAGGGGGGCACTATTAGAAGGAGGGGTTCTATTTTTCAATGTGAGACACTAAAAGTTTAATAACAATATTTCATTCCCAAAAAAAGAGGAATCGTAGCCCGAATTCAATGGAATCATCACTGGAATATCCGTTTTACAACAGATTTATCATGAATTTGGCATCAGATCATTGGTAAGGGCATCCCACGCCTCCAGGATCTATACGAGGCAAATCTAGAGGTGAAGTGATAGACTATTAGGGGGGGACTATTTGAGGGGGGTTCTATTTTTCAATGGCATTTTCAGAGGGGGGTACTATTAAAGGGGGGTTCTAATAAAGGGGGGGGGGTACTAATAGAGAAAATATATATATATATATATATATATATATATATATATATATATATACATATGTTCAGTAGCGTGCAATAAAAGTGCATCTTCCACCAAGATCGACAGCTTCATCCGCCAAAAAAGGAAGCTGCTCCTGACCGGGCTGCCCACCTCCCCTGCCAACCTTTTCCGGCTCTACATCACTGCCGCTGCCTTCTAGATCCACCCCTTCTCATATCAAACCACTCAATGGCCTTCTTGCATTCTTTATTCATTCTAGTCTATATAAATATCTCAGTATAAATAGAGCAGGATTTATCATGAATACAGGGCTCACTGGAAGAATGTCACAGAAGCATTTTTCCCGGCCGCATCTGAAAGTAACGTTGATATGAAGTATCGTAACTTAAAAGTGTGTTAAAGTTAATTTTGAGGAGACTTTCTCACCTCATACAAGGACGTACTGAATGCTGAATCCCACAGTCCACAGCCGGTTAAAGCCAATGATCGGAAGGACGTTGCCTTCGGAAATCACAGACTGCCCGACATGCCAATAGCAGCAGTAGCTGAACAGTTTCTTTTTACATCACAGATCAGGGAGAGAGAGAAGAAGAGAGAGTGGGGAAAGATGAAGAGAAGGAGAGAGAGAGAGAAAGAGAGAGAAAGAGAGAGAGAGCGAGAGAGACAAATGAAAGTGCGGACCGCGAGCCAGTCTGCTGTGGATTTGCCTGCCACTTCAATTCGACTCCTCCCATGGTGCATCCATCGCTGCACACATGGGGCGTGTACGCACTAATTGTTGCCTTGATTTTGCGACCCGACGGAGCCTCAATTATTTCATTATTTTCCGCATAACATTTTGTTCTCCTTCGCCTCTCTCGCTCTCTCTCTCTCTCTCTCTCGCTCTCTCTCTCTCTCTCTCCCTTCAACCTGAATGAGCCAGTTGCAGTACACGAAATCGTCTTGCTTAGTGGCTCCCACTACGACATTTCCATTCACTGTCTGAGGTGTCGACGTCGCGGTAAGTGTCGCACCACAACCCTCCGGCTGAACAACACAGCTATTCCCTCTCTCAGCCCTCTCACTCTCTCTCCCTCTCTCTTTCTCTCTATCAGTCTACCCAACTCCTCTTACTCTCTGTGTGCAAGTGTCCCCGCCATATCCTGCAGGGCAAAGGCACTTTAAGCAATCCCTCGGATGAGGAAATCCGCCATTCTGGCATACGGTTCCCGAGCTAGCGCATCGAGCTGCAGAAAAGTCATTTGGGGGATTGTGGGGGAAGTGCCAGGGGAAGAGATGAGGGAAGTCAATGGGGGAAAAGGTCAGGGGAAGACAGAAGAGAAGTCGTTGCGGGAAGGAATGGTCGGGGGAAGAGTGGAGGAAAGTCAGTGATGTCGAATTGAGGGAATCATGGATGCCCCCTTCGGAATGAGAGTTGCCACCTTTGCATTTGTAGTGCTCATTCATCATGGATACGTCGATGAAGGAGACGATCGATGACCCCATCGTATCCTGGTACTGCGGCATGCGGGCAACCATCGTAGGAGCATCATTATAAGAGGCACTGCAATCATTGAGAGACTGAGGGAGGGAGGGAGAGACAGACGAAAAAAGAGAAACATAAATGAGGGTTAAATGAACTGACCTTTTTGCTCCGTAGTGCATGATGCTACCGTAGTCATAAGGAAGGCCGTAATTGAAGTTGGTTGCCGATGATTCCTTGTTGAATTGGTCAACTAAGTTCGGCTAAACATAAATATGACCGAGAGAGAGAGAGAGGGAGAGAGAAAGAAACAGATGAAGAGAAGCTGTCAGAAGGAAGAGAATATCAGAAATGAACTGACAGCGACGTTTCCGATCTGGACAGTAATGGCAGTGTCTCGGTCAACGCGGGACTGCTCGTGAAAGAAGCCAAGGGCGTGGCCAATCTCATGCGCTGCCGTCTGGAACTGCAACACGCAGTCTCTCTCTCTCTCTTTAACTCTCTATCTCTCCCTCTCTCTCCATCTTTCTGTATCTCTCTCTCTCTCTGTCTCTCTCTATCCTTCTCTATCTCTCCCTCTTTTTCTCTCTCTCTCTTACCTCTTTCTCTCACCCTCCCTCTTCCTTAATCCCTCTCCATATCACTGCCTTAATCAATATCTCACTCTCTATCCTTCTCTTTCTCTTTCTCTCGCACTCCGCACTCTCTCTTGACCCTTTCTGTACGCTCACTTCTCTCTCAAGCACTGACGGTTTCGCATCCCGCGCCCAGGGAAAGCAACTGATGACCTCCTATCTTGCCGACACTAGAGAAGCAGCCTTCGCCTTTGACGAACCTGATCTGTAACTCGATGAATCTTTACCCTGGCTTTCTATTTCTATCTTTCTACCACTCTCTCTCACTCTACTATTCTCTCTCTTTCTCTCAGTTTCTCTCCTTTCTCTCATTTTTCTGCCAACTCTATTTTGTGCAGTAGCGCTCTGGACGAAGTTGATGCAGGTGTTGTTCTGCCAGAAGGCAATGGCGAGTTGGCTAACACGAACAGCCGGCGCGGCTGAAGATAAGAATAGAAGAGTTTGAGAGATGGAAGGAGTAAAGGAGATGTCAATGGTGATTTCAATGTTGCTGTATTTTTGCTAATACTATCTGGCCCAACTAGAAATATCGTTATGAAAAGTAAGAATGAGTCCTGAATGGGCCCTTAGGAGAAACACCACATCTTCCTAAAGTTGCACTGTAGAATTTAGGGAGTGACGTCATCACCCGTTACTTATTTTCTCCCCATGCCTCTCTCATTCCATCAGAAAGACGGTGATAACGGGCGCGAGTCTTAGCTCTCGAAAATTATTTTTCGAGCCCGCGAAAGTGGGGGGCGTCTTAGATTTCGATTTTGGAGAAGGGGGAGCCTTCTCCGAGCATCGAAAGCTAAGACGCCCCCCTCTGTGAAAATCGAAAGCTAAGACCCAAGTAATAAATCGAAAGCTAAGGCTCGCAACCGATGATAACTTGGTGCGAATCAGCAAGCCATGCTGGATATTCGATGGAAGAGAAGGAAAACACAGAGAAAAAGACTCATAAAGTCTGGTTTTTTCGATACTGTGCTAGCACACGGCCAGAAATTTTTTTTACAAAATCATGCTGGAATTCTAGCGTTTGTTCTTCACACGCGGCTTCTACACTCCATGGATAGTTCCTGTAAGATATTGAGAGGGGGAGATGGAGACGTAGAAAGAGAGAGAGGGAAGAGAGAAATAGAAGGAAAATTATTCGAAGAGATAAAGGGAGGGAGAGAGAGATATATGAGCTGACGGAGAGACGCTTCGATGTTGTAGTAGACAGTGTCGCCCCAAATGTTGAAGGGGTAGGAGCCATCTCGGTAGGCTTGACGCTTCTCGCGCTTCTCTTCTTCAGACACAAGGGGATCCAGCAAATCCAACTGATCCCTGGAAGAGTGAGGGAAGTTGGAGAGTGTGGGAAATAGAGAGAGTATGTGAGAGGGAGAATGATTGGGATGTAAGGGAGATAGAGATAAAGAGAGATAGAGAAAGACTGAGATACAGAGCATCAGGGGGAGAAAGATTGGGAAAGCAAGGAAGAGAGCGTGAGAGAGGGAGAGAGAGCACAGAGAGAGAGAGAGCAGAGACTTGACAAGAAGCATGTCGCCTTGGTAGAAGTTCTCAGCCACCTTCGCCTTCTCGTTCACCTCAGAGATAGAATCTTCAGTTGCCCGAATGTCGCTACGGATCTTCTGAAAGAATACAACAAAATTGTATCTTTAATTTGTTGCTATTTAAACATCTTTGCATTTCTTCTCTTCTTCATTTGTTTATTAACCATCTCCATATTGTTCATGCCCACAGAAAAAAGAATGTTCGTAGCATTCAATTCTCGGGTTGAATACTTTATTGGATGTCCTGCTGAGAAGGACATTCTAACCGACGCGAGCAGGACATTCCCCCTGGTGCTGAATGTCCTACTTCCCTCACTTGGAATGTCCTGTTGAGCAGCACATTGCTACCCTCATTTGAAATGTCCTGCTGAGCCGCACACTCTGCTGTCGCCCAAGCTGACATGTCCCCTTTTTGAATTCGTCTCTCTCTCCTCTCTATATATCTGTCTCTTTCTGTCTTTCTTCCCTCTCCCCATCTCTGTCTCTTCTCCTCTCTCCCTCTCTGTTTCGCACGCTCCATTCTAATAACTCCAGATCGACAGCAAAGATGAGTGCACATTCCTTGTGTGCCGTGAACAAAGTTAAGTTAAGCGGAGGGAATTAATATTTGTAGAAGAAACGGCAGGAGATAAAAGAAAAAATGCCTTGACGAAGCTCTTCAGCAAAACTTTCTGTTGCACAGCTCCGACGATATTCGAGTGTTCCGATTTTACAAGCTTTTCCATGACCATCTTGCGGATCTCCTTGAGCCTCTTGCATGACAACTCCTTGTCACCTTCAGTCGAATTTAGTTTCGCGGCCATCAGGTCCTATATAGAAGTAAAATTTAGAAAATGTTACATAAGTATTTGAATCTCTTATATTTCGTATTGTCAACGAAACGAAAACCAAGAATCAGAAGTAATGAGGAGAAATCAACAAACAGCGCCGTCAGTTCCATTGAAATGAGTCTGGAAGAAGTCTCTTAATTTGTCGACGATTTCAGAGATCCCCGACGACACCGGCAGCACTAGAAACAGCAACAAAAGTGGGACGCAGACCACTCCGAGACGCATCACTCCTGGTGGTAAACCATATTAAATTCGATTACCAAATATTCCTTTTTAGCAAGTAAGTGAAAATGAAATTTTTAACAAGAATAAATGATGGCCGGTCGAGGTGGAGTTGCATGGCGGGAAAGCAGTGGCCCTTTTATCTCATGCCTTCACTCTCGGTTCGTAGGTGGCAGTGGCAGTTGAGTAAATGAAGCATTTGTGTGTGAAGAGGCACAATCTTTTTCGTCCTGCCCTCTCCAAACTCGTCCTCTTCATTCTCCTTATGCGATTCCTTCTTCAAGCCTTATTCTTCTAGAGTAACTGCCTGCCTCTCTCTGCATTATTTTAGAACTTCCTTTTTCTCTCCCTCTCTCCCCTTACTCTCTCTCTCTATTTCTCTCTATCTCTTTATCTCTCTTCTTATCTCTTTTGGATTCATAGTTCAGCTGTTTCCCGTGGCATGAAATAGAATCATAACACATGACCTTTCATCCGAATTCCTAATCTTTAATCTCGATTTTGCAAGAATGCGATAATGTTCATCTTGAATTTAGCATTCTATAAATAAGTACTGCAAACTTTATTTCACTTAATTCGTTTATCAGCATTAAAAAAATGAAGTCACGAGATCATATGTAGATAAGAGAATGAACGTGTAAATATATAGGCTTATGTACATACATATATGGCAGAAGTAAACCGGCTGCTTCGAGGCAGGCCTAATGGTAAGGTTTAACGAAAAACCAAATAGCGAAATCTACAACAACGAACTTTAAGAGATAGAAACTATAGCAAATAGAAACACTACAGGAATAAGGAAGGGCGGATTTACCGGGCACTTCAAAACTGGTCGGAACTTGTTCCGAGCGAAGCATAGCAAGCGTTTGAATAGCCCTTATATTTCCTTTCTTTTTGATATCCAACTCTTCCTACAAGGCGTGTGTGCTTACAATTAGTTTCGTGCTTTTTCTCCATATCTGCCACTAAATTACAAAGTGATTTACAGATAAATTCAACATTTCTACAATTGTGAATGGAACATTACAGATCAATTAGAAAGGAAACAGCAACAATAAAAGCATGATATTTTGTATTGAACGTGTTCTTCGGGGGTGGGGAGGGGCGAATAATGTTCATTTTCATCTCTCTGTCTCTCGTTCTATCCGGATGAAGCCTCTTCCTCACCAATCTCCGGTCTCCGACTCCTCCGGCTCCTCGTGAAACACTGGGGAATCCTGCTTGATCTCCATCTTTGTCTCCGAATCCTCCTGACTTCTACTGATGACAAACATCCTCTTTGACCCTCGCCAAATTAGAATCTGGAAACTGCGACGTTCATCGATGACGGCATACCGGAGAAGATCAGCAGCATTTCTGAATTGGTAAATTAAATTTGAAGCTTTGTTTACTTCTAGACGTACGCAATGTCTACTTCTTATCTCATCACCTTTCCTCAATGGCGAAGGACTCCGGAATAGTAATCTGATTCTGCCAGTCGCGCTTCCTCATTATGTTTCTAGTAAGAGTCAATGTGACTACAGTTAATTAATTTTAATAGTTCTTATGTACTGTTTATTAAGAAATGCGTAAGATATTGAAGTTTAATAAGGTCTGCGCGCGTCTCAGCACTGTGGCACTATTGACCTGTCCTGTCTGTGTTTGACTACGTGCTCTGCTTCTCTTGCATCGGTAACTTCATCAGCCAAGAAGATCGCCTCCCATGCCAACCTTTTCCGGCTCTACTTCACTGTCGCTGCCTTCTAGATCCACCAATTCTCATATCAAACCACTATTCATCCAATCATTCCTTTTCTCTTACATTCTTTATTCATTCTTTATAAATATCTCAGGATAAATAGAGAAGGATTTGTCGTGAATACTGGTAGAATGTCACAGCAACATTTTACCCGGCCGCATCTGAAAGTAACCGTAGACATGAAGCGCTATTTGTATCTTTAACTTGAAAATGGGTTAATGTTAATTTTGAGGAGACTTTCTCACCTTATACAAGGACGTACTGAATGCTGAATTTCACAGTATACGCTCGGTTAAAGCCAATGATCGGAAGGACGTTGCCTTCCGAAATCACCGTCTGCCCGACATCCGTAGTGCAGCAGTAGCTGCACTTGTTATATCACATTTCAGTAGGCAATAAAAGGAGGGAGAGAGAGACAGACAGACAGACAGACAGACAGAAAGATGGGGAGAACGAGAGAGAAAGAGACAAAGAGAGAAAGAGAAAATGAGATAATGAAAGTGCAGACCGCGAGCCAGTCTGCTGCGGGTTTGCCTGCCACTTCAATTCGACTCCCCCGTAGACGCATCCTTCGAGGCACACATGGTCCGTGTACGCACTAATTGTTGCCTTGATTTTACGACCCGCCGGAGCCTTAATTATTTAAATTATTTTTCTATACTATCTTTAGTTCTCCCTCACCTCTCGTTCTCTCTCTCTCTCTCTCTCTCTCTTTCTCTCTCACACTCTCTCTTTCTCTCTATCTCTCTCTCTCTCCGATACCTGAATGAGCCAGTTGCAGTACACGAACATGTCTTGCACAGAGTCTCCCGCTTGGACATTTCCAGTCACTGTCTGAGGTGTCGACGTCGCAGTCAGTGTCGCACCACAACCCTTCGGCTGAAGAAAACCCGCTGCTCCCTTCTCTCTCTCTCACTCTCTCTCTCTCTCTCTCACTCTCTCTCTCTCACACTCTTTCTCTCCCTCCTCTCCCTCTCATTCAAATCATTCTGTCCAAATCCTCTTACTCTTTGCGTGCAAGTGTTTCCGCTGTATCCAGCTGGGCAAAGGCACTTTGAACAATCCCTCGGATGAGGAAATCCGCCATTCTTACACACCGTTCGCGAGCTAGCACATCGATCTGCAGAGGAGGGAAGTCAGGGGGGAGGGGGTGGTTGGAGTATGGGAGTAATCGATGGCCCCCTTCGAAATGATTGTTGCCACCTTTGCATTTGTAGTGCTCATTCATCATGGATATGTCGATGAAGGAAACGATGTTTGACCCCATCGTATCCTGGTACTGCGGCATGCGGGCAACCATCGTAGGAGCACCATTCTTAGAGACACTGCAATCATTGAAAGAGTGAAAGAGGTAGAAAGAGAGAGAGGGAGAGTGAGAGAGAGAGAAGCAGAGACAGACGAAAAAACTGGGAAACATAGTAAATGAGTGATAAATCAACTGACATCGTTGCTGCGTAATGCATGATACTTCCGTAGTCATAAGGAAGGCCGTAATTGAAGTTGGTCGCCGATGATTCCTTGTCGTATCGTTCAACCATGTTCGGCTGAACAGAAATATGACGGAGAGAGAGAGAGAGGGAGAAGAAGAGAATGAGAGAGAAAGAGAGGTAGAGAGAAAGGGACAGATGAATAGATACTGCCAGAAGGAAGAATATCAAAAATGAACTGACAGAGATGTTTTCGAGATGGACAGTAATGGCAGTGTCGCGGTCAACGCGGGAGTGCTCGTGGAAGAAACCAAGGGTGTGGGCGAGCTCGTGAGCTGCGTTCCGGAACTGCAACAGTGTCTGTCTCTCTCTCCCTCTCTCTTTCTCCCTCTATCTCTCTCCATCTCTCTCTCTATCTCTCTTTATCTCTATCTCTCTCCACCTTCCTCTATCTCTCTCTGTCTCGTTCTATCCTTCTCTTTCTCTCGCTCTCTCTATCCTTCTCTTTCTCTCGCTCTCTCTCTATCCTTCTCTTTCTCTCGCTCTCTCTATCCTTCTCTTTCTCTCGCTCTCTCTATCCTTCTCTTTCTCTCGCTCTCTCTATCCTTCTCTTTCTCTCGCTCTCCATACTCTCTTTCTCCCTTTCCATCTCTCACTCTCTCGCTTTTCTCTCCCCGGCCCAAGGGAAAGCTCTTGAGGTCTTCCAATCTTGCCGACATAAGAGTAGCAGCCTTCGCCTTGGAAGAAATTGATCTGTAACTCGATGAACTTTCTGTCTTTCTGCCAAACGCTATCTCTGTCTGTCTCACTCTATTATTCTCTCTCTCTCTCTCGCTCTCTCTCTCTTTCTCATTTTTTTCGTCAGACTCTATTTTGTGCAGTAGCGCTTTGGACGAAGTTTATGCAGGTGTTCTTCTGCCAGAAGGCCATCGCGAGTTTGGCAAAGAGAACAGTCTTCGGGGCTGAAGGGAAGCATAGTAAGAGTTTGAGAGATGGAGAGATTGAGAAATAGAGTGAGAGAGGGAGATGAAAGGAGAGAAACATAAAGAGAGTGTCACGAAGGGAGAAATGAAAGGACAGAGAGATTTGATTGCAAAGAGCTGACGGAGAGAGGGTTCGAAGTTGTAGTAGACAATGTTGGAGGGGTAGTTGCCATCTCGGAAGGCTTGACGCTTCTTCAAGGGGATCCAGCAGATCCAACTGCTCCCTAGAAGAGTGAGGGAAGTTGGAGAGTGTAGGAAAGAAAGAGAGTATATGATAGGTAGAAAGGTTGTGATAGAGAGAGAGAGAGAGAGAGAGAGAGAAAGGGTGGGAAAAACGGGGGAGAGAGAGAGAGAGCAGAGACTTGACAAGAAGCATGTCCCCTTGGTAGAAGTTCTCAGCCACCTTCGCCTTCTCGTTCACATCTTCGACGGAATCCGCTGTTGCCGTAAAGTGGCTACGAATCTTCTGAAAGAATTCCAACCAGATTGTATCTTAAAGTTATTGTTATTTAAATATCTCTGAATACCAATTGAATATTGTTCATGCCGTGAATAAAGTTAAGGAATATTTGTAGAAGGAATAGTAGGAGGTTAAGAGAAGAAAAAAAAATGCCTTGATGAAGCTCTTCAGCAAAACTTTATGTTGCGCAGCTCCGACGATATTCGAGTGTTCCGACTTTACAAGCTTTTCCACGACCATCTTGCGGATCTCCTTGAGCCTCTTGCCTAGCAATTCCTTGTCACCTTCAGTCGAATTCAGTTTCGCGGCCACCTGATCCTATGGGATAAATGTACAAGTAAAATTTATAAAATGTTACATAAGTATTTTAATCTCTTATATTTCGTATTGTTAACGAAAAAAATCAAGAATCAGAAACAGTGAGGACATATCAACAAACAGCGCCGTCAGTTCCATTGAAATGAGTCTGGAAGAACTCTCTAAATTTGTCGACAATTTCAGAGATCCCCAACGACGCTGGCGGCACTAGAAACAGCACCAAAAGTGGGAGGACGACCACTCCGAGACGCATTCTTTCCTGGTGGCCAACCATAATAAACTCAATTATAAAATATGCAATTTAACAAGTGCCCATGAAATGTTTAACTAAAGCCCGTGGAAGTGAAATTGCATGGAGTGAAGCAGTGACCCTTTTATCTCATGCCTTCACATTCGGTTCGTAGGCGGCAGCGGCAGTTGAGTAAATGAACAATTTGTGTTTGAAGAGGCACCATCTGTTTCGTCGTGCCCTCTCCAAACTCTTCCTCTTCATTCTCCTTCTGCGATTTCTTCTTCAAGCCTTATTCTTCCACAGTGCCTGCCTCTCTTCATCATTTTAGAACTTCCTTTTTCTCTCTCGCTCTCCCTTACTCTCTCTCTCTCTCTCCATTTCTCTCTCTCTCTCTCTATCTCTTCCTATCTCACTCATTCACCTTTTTGGATTAATAATACAGCTGTTTCCCATGGTATAAAATAGCCACACAGCGCATGACCTTTCATCCGAATTCCTAATCTTTATTCTCTGTTTTGCATGAATGCTATATGTCCCGCCCGCATCCTGAATTCTATAAATAGTTAAAAATTATTGATTTTTGGCAGTTCCATTCGGTCCCTAAAAGTAAACTAATGAACCATTGAAAACATTTTATTCATTTCCAGGCCAATATTTACGTATGTATGTATGTATGGTGTATGTATATACAGTACCGCTCAACAACCAGGGGTGCAGGAACTTTGGGAACTTTCGGAAAGTTCCAAAATGTCCGATCAAATTTGTGCGTTTCGCGATAACCGCACGTCGATTTGGTTTGCATATTTGGATTCAGGCACTAGGTTTTCACCATAATTGAGCATTAAAATGTTAAGATAATGTAACTTCACCAAAACGGAAAATTTTGTGAATTTGATGGTGCAGGAACACCACAAATCGTAGTGCGTCAATGTGTCTTCGTGTCAGTGAAATTTATGAATGCATTTGCTCGAACAGTATAACTTTAAATTGCAGCTTCAGACTTCATATTTAGTATCCTTTTGTCTTATCAAGTGCCTTTTAATGTTACAACTGAAAAAGCACGGCAAAACAAATCTTGCAAAAGAAATTGAAGAAATTTGTACAAAAGCAGAACCGAACACCAGCCACTACGCTCATCCTCATTGCCAGCATACCAACACACCACCTGGTCATACAGCTGTCCAGCTTCAAACAATTTTAGGGTGCATTTTGACATTGTTCTTCAGAGCTGGTAGAGGCCATTCCACGAAAATTCCATACCTTCCGTAGTCTTCCGTAGATTGCCAGATTTCAATTTCGAAAACATAAAAACATTCTCTCTCCGCGTTTTAAAATATTTTTTTTTGAATCTACTTTTCCAGAATTGAAATCCAAAAGCGCAGCAAAAACATTTACTGCGAATGGGGCTCGAACCTGAGACAAACAAAATTGCAATCAAGCGCGTAAACCACAGGGCCATACCAATCGTATCTGTCATGCAAGCGAATCATTTACAGGCGGTCAACCACTTGCTTCCCAAATACACTTTCTCTCTCTCTCTCTCCCTCTCTCTCTCTCTCTATCGCTGTTACTTCTTGATTTCTTCTCTCTTTGCTTCGCTTTGAAAGATCCCCCACTTTGAGCTATCGTTGTGACTCTCTTTCCTTTTTCCTAGTCAAAACGTTCTCCCCGTTTGGGATTCGAACTTGCGACGCTCAAAAAGCCAAGTAAGCGCGCACCTTACTGCGCTACCCAGGCCATGTGTACTGTCTGAAGATCGACACTGATAATTGCAAAACTATGATCAGCCATCTACTTCGCTATTCAATTTCATTTCTATCTCTCGCTCTCCTCTCTCTTTCTAAGTCTCTCACTATTTCCCGCAGATTTCGGGCCCTGGAATTTTGGGCCTGGCTTGGCCGGCCCTGTTCTATCTCGGGTCTGTACGAACCTTGGGGCCTAGATGGAGAAAGAAATAAAGAGAGAGAAAGAGAGAGAGAGCGAGAGAGAGAGAGAGAGAATGAAATAGGAAGAGAGAGAAATGGAGAGAAAGACTAGACTGAGAGATAGAGAGAGAGGACAGCGAGAGAGAGAAAGAAATTGAATAGCGACGTGGATGGCAGATCATAGTTTTGCCATTATCGTCGTCGGGCTTGAGACAACCGACAGTGCAAAGAGGACAAAGCGAAGAGAGAGAGAGAGAGAGAGAGAGAGAGAGAGAGAGAGAAAGTGAATTTGGGAAGCAAGTGGCTGACCGACTGTCAAGGATTCGGTTGCATGAGCAGATACGATTGGTATGGCCCAGTGGTTTACGCGCAGAATTGCAATTTTGTTTGTCTCAGGTTCGAGCCCCAATCGCAGTAAATGTTTTTGCTGCGCTTTTGGATTTCAATTTTGGAAAAGTAGATTCAAAAAAATATTTTCCAACGCGGAGAGAGAATGTTCTTATGTTTTCGAAATTGAAATCTGGCAATGTACGGAAGACTACGGAAGGTATGGAATTTTCGTGGAATGGCCTCTACCAGCTCTGAAGAACAATGTCAAAATGCACCCTAAAATTGTTTGAAGCTGGACAGCTGTATGACCAGGTGGTGTGTTGGTATGCTGGCAATGAGGATGAGCGTAGTGGTTGGTGTTCGGTTCTGCTTTTGTACAAATTTCTTCAATTTCTTTTGCAAGATTTGTTTTGCCGTGCTTTTTCAGTTGTAACATTAAAAGGCACTTGATAAGACAAAAGGATACTAAATATGAAGTCTGAAGCTGCAATTTAAAGTTATACTGTTCGAGCAAATGCATTCATAAATTTCACTGACACGAAGACACATTGACGCACTACGATTTGTGGTGTTCCTGCACCCACAAATTCACAAAATTTTCCGTTTTGGTGAAGTTGCATTATCTTAACATTTTAATGCTCAATTATGGTGAAAACCGAGTGCCTGAATCCAAATATGCAAACCAAATCGACGTGCGGTTATCGAGAAACGCACAAATTTGATCGGACATTTTGGAACTTTCCGAAAGTTCCGAAAGTTCCTGCACCCCTGGTTGTTGAGCGGTACTGTATGTATGTATGTATGTACATACAAATAAAAGATTCTGGGAAGGACTGTACATAATACAAGCATACGCAGGGCTCTAATGCATGAACCTGATGTTCTGTGTCACTCCTCTGCCAAGAAAGACAACCTATCCATAATTCCTTCAGAAATCTGAAAGAGCAGGGGAAAAGAGAAAGAGAGGTTAAAATGATAAAGGTTACGCAAAATGTGGAGCTGAATGGTATCACGAAACGCGTTGGTTTTACTGCATTCCTTTGTGATTGTGCGTGATCACCTTAACGAGATTACCCTTTTGGAATAACAAAGTACGTCTGAGTCAGCCTGTGAGTGCCCCTCAGGTGAGTATAAAAGCTTGTCAGGAAACTCTCGATATCAACACTTTGTCTTCTCTCAGCGAGTTCCACTTTCTTCTTTTTTAAATCATCTTTTATGAATTTATTTATTTAGTCTCTCTTTACATACATAAATACATGCGTATTTCTGTTCGCAATATACGCAGTGACAATTTTTTTTATTTTTTTTTTATTATCAAAAACATAATATTACAAATGTTAATTTAAAACATTTTATTAATACTTCAGAAATGAAAGTTCTCTTCGTCTTCTTGGCGATCGCGATCGGCGTTGCTGTAGCGCATTTTCCAGGAGGATTTAGCGGTGGTCGGGGAGGCGATGTTGGAGGTAACCACGGAGATCCGGGCGTGTTCTGTGGATTTGGACGCAGCGATGGACCTGGCTGTCTCTTCCCGGGCCACCATGGACACGGCAGTTCCGAACACGGCCATCATGGCCATCATGGCCCGCACGGCCCGCATGGCCCACACGGTCCCCATGGTCCGCGTCCGTCCCCGCGCAGCCCACCACCTCACCATTCCTCGCGCGGCCCACATCCTCATGGCTGCCGAGGCAGCAGCGCTTCTCCATCCGCGGCAAGCGGCTCGCCGCCGCCGGCAACAAGCAGCCCGCCCCCGCCTCCGAGCAACACTGCGAGCGCGGCCACAACGTCCCCTTGAGAACTGTAAATGAAAGACTCCTTCACGTTCATTCATGTCTAATAAATATGAATGTGCTCTTTGCCAAACAAAGTACATGAAGTTTGTTCTCAATGAATTCATTGAACGAGAATTCTTGAAGAAATGAAGATAACATAAATGATTTAAACAACATTATGAATATCAGTGCAATCATCACAAGATTCCGCTTGTCCTCAAGATGTTCATACATAAGAGTGTAGGAATGAGCTGACCTGAGGTCGTATGCACTTGCTCGGATGAGACGCTGCTAATTCTGCTAGCTCAGCAGCGAGTCCAAGTGACCGCCAGACAGCTAGACAAACATTTCTGTGGATCTCTTCCATCTTTTAATCGACAACAACTCCAATCATGTCTTTTACTTTCTGTGTGACAGCGTTCCATTTTCTCTCTCATATCACCCTGATAGTTTTCGAGTTCGAACTGTCTTTATGCAAAGAGCTCATGCATATTTTCAATCGCTTTATTCTGTTCCTCTTGAGCGATCGCAGTTTGTGCGCATTGTGGGCAGCATTCTCAACACGCAGTCGACTCTTTCAGCTGATGATCTCACAAGTTCTTCCAAATTAGACTGAGACCTCCTCGCCTCAGCTTCCGTTACCTCTGTGGACGATTACCGTTTACTGAAGTTCACACTGTGCATGACTGAATTGCTGAAACATACTTCTCGTTCTTCTTGCTCGCCTTACTCTCATGTCTTCCTCAAGCCGAGTTGTAGCGGCCATGTCCCCCCGATTTTCCATTGCTGGCAAATTGCCAAACTTTTGGCAGAATTTTTAATCGATACGTCAAAGCGTGGCAAAAACCTTGATAAAGATTATGGTAAGTCGAGTGTTTAAAATGCCGAAATCTTTTAAGAGCCGGTACCCTCCGTATGGCCGGAAGCCTAATAGATGGGCATATTTCGCGCGATGAAATGATCTCTTCTGATCCCCCGGAAAGCAGAGGAAAGGAAACAAGGGCTCCTATTTGATCGCATTCGCTCGACCGTTGCGAAACGGTATGTGACAACTTTGTCGCTAACTCGTCAAGTCAAACAATTTCGTTGACAATTCGTGAAAGAGTGCGCGCATGCCAAATATATTCCGTGTTCGTTCCACATTATCTTCGAACTGGTTAAACTGCAAAAGAATGATGAGGAGAGAGCGCGAGAATTTATTTAACAGTGCATGAGCATTCAAATATGTACATTGCTGCGAATCGGTAGCAAAGATCTATTTGCAGTTTATTTGAATAAAGAGAGAAGGATAGACACATAGAGAAACACAGAGAGAGAGAGGCAGAGACCGAGAGACACAGAAGGGAGACATATAGAGAGGGAGAGAGCGATAAGAAAGTAGGGAGAGGGAGGCAGAGATAGAGAGAGAGAGAAAGTGAAAGCAAGCGAGAAGAGAAGAGACACTCGATTGCCGCGGAACATTCATTTTAACAGGGTGAAAATGTGAGAATATGGGAGGAAAGGTGCAATTGGTTAGAGGATCTCTCTCCTATCAGTAACAAAAAAAATATCTCTCTCTTTACTTCCAAGTACATACAAAAAGTGAGAGAATGAGACAGATTAAGCGAGAGGAGTCTCGACGACTCCCCGGTGTACGAAGAAATATGCGGGTCTTCTCTCTCCTTATAAACTCATTTCTTCCACGACGTCGTTGTTGCTTGCGTGTTCTGCCTTCTCCCAATATTTGCTTTCTCTCTCCCACTTCCATCGTTCACTTATTTCAGTTGCATTCTCGTCATCAATATCATCTGGTCAAGTTTCGATTATAAGTGTGGACTTCAGCAATGAATCTGCTTTGTTACTTTATTTACTGTACATTCATCGATTAATAGGAAATCAATGTGTCTACAACACCCGGCAAAGAACTCGAGAATATCATGAGATTATGGATGTCCATTGGGGAATAAATCCAGAATGAACTGAAAGAGGGGCAAGAACTCGCATGATAATTCTAAGGGGTGGGCTCGAAGAGAATGGAATCTAGTTAAAATATAGTATGTGTGTACATACACATATCAGTCACTCTAACAATCTCAAGTTGAGACAATAGTTGAGTATTTAGCCTAGCAAGTGCGACTAATAGAGAAGAGGCCGATACAAATGTGAAGATTATGTACATACATATCAGTCACTCTAACAGTGTCTCAAATTGAGACAATTGTTGAGTATTCAGATGGAGACGATACAAATGTGGAAGGAATCCGTGAATTCCATCTAGCAGTGCAATGTGCACTTGAGTTGCTCAAATGTACAAATATCGTTGTTAAAGTCAGGAGCCATTAGAGTGTGGCTCCAACCTTGCTATTCAGCAAGAGGCGATGGTATTTTAAATAAATATATAAGAAAGACAAAAAATAGCCTTAGTCTTTAAGAACAGACCGTGTAAAACGAGTAAATTGCATGTGGTTTAAAGTTCCACCGTCACTTTTACGTTAAAAATATAATAAGACTCTGCTTGGAATGAGCAAAATCAGGAAGCGGCATCGCCAATCGCCGTTTGACCAAACGACTTCTCCTTAAGCGTGTTCCTCAGAATTTTGCCCGTCGGATTCTTGGGCAGCTCGTCAATGAAAAAGATGCCGCCCGAGATGCGCTTGAACTCGGCGAGCTTTTCTATAAACGAGCCAAAATTTGCTCTTGAATTCGAGCCTTTTTGGAGGGATGTAATAACAATTGTCAGGAAAATTCACATATGTATCTTACGGAATCTTAGTTTCATCATATCTTAGTTTCGTGCAAAACAAAAAAAAAATTATGAAAAAATCAATGCCCGGCAAGAACAAAGTCGCAGAAGTAAAAGAAAAAAAAACAATAATTCTCAACAAGTGATCGCCGACCTTTCACAAGTTCATGCAGAAGATCTGCGATCATCGATGTCGCTTCGTGCTCTCTCACAATGTACGCTCGGATCAGTTCGAGACCCTGAGGAAATACCGTTCTTTTTGAATCTTGCAAATTCGAAAGTCACGTGGGACCACCTCAATGTCCGGATCAGGAATGCCGACAACGGCCGCATCGCGAACTTGGGGATGCGACAGGAGAACATCCTCGATCTCGGACGGTGACACCTAAGAATAATGGAGGTGTTTGGGACCGTATGGGGGGGTCCCAGATGGTGGTCCTAAGTGGAGGTGACAGGCGATTTTGCCCAAAATACGGCCCCAAAGGTTGGAGTGCCAAATTGGCTACCTGGTTCGATGCCGCGGCATTGACTCGAACTTTGATCAATTCCTTGTTACGGCCAACGAGCGTGAGACGGCCGACCGAGTCACTGAAGCCGCAGTCGCCTACAGATTACAAAGGTTAACTTAATTATTTAAATTCAACAATTACTTATCCTTTAAAGCGATAGTAATGAATTATTGCTTGTATTTTATTGACTTATTTTTTTAAAATCTTCTTTTGCTACCAACTCGTGTGCAGCCATCCGTCGGAATCGATGATCGCTGCCGTCTCGGCCGGCCGATTCAGATAGCCCGTCATAAGCGTCGGACCTCGGATGCAGATTTCGCCGACGAGGCCGTCGGGCAGCTCGTCGTCCGTCTCCATGTCAATCACCTGCACAGGAGGCTTTCTTCTACAATTCCAGGAAAATTTTATGGTTTGAAATTATTTTTAACTTTGTGCTCAAACGTTGAAATATTCAACGACTGACCTTGCATTCAAAGTTGGGAATCGGCGGACCGACGCTTTTGTACGGCTTGTCCATTGTGATGTCGGAAATGTTCGTGCCTCCCAACACTTCGGTCAGGCCATAGACTAAAGGAATATTGACAAATGTCTTCCTTTCTTTGGTCAAGTCACATAGTTTAAAAAAAGAAATATATGAAAGTAAGAAAAAAATACTACTAAATAAATAAATCTAATTCTGGAAATGTATGTACCTGATGCTATGAGGCGCAGAGTCGGGAAGCGTGCATGAACGTGGTCGCAGACGGCAGTGCTCGCGGGCGCGCCAGCTACTGCGAGAATCTGCAAAATCGACGTTTAAAGTAAACAAAATTTTAAATCTCGCTTTATTCAACGGATTCGTGGATTCCGTGTAGCTCCATGAAACGTCATTCATTCTTGGGGATTTGATTGATGAATGATGGAGGAAGGATCTTGCTAAGGTCGATAGTTACTTGGGTTATTTAATACAGGTTTTTGGAAGTTACCATTCCGATAAACATGACTATAAGTACTATTTACAAGATATTTTTAAGTAGACCACTTATTTTTACTCAACGATATGGTGAAAGTATCTTTCTCAGCTCAGATCTCTTTCTCGTTCTCTCCTTATCTTTGTGAATGCATTTCATTACCTTGACACTAGAGATGTCGTAGCAGTCCGGAGTTGCGTCCTTGAGCAGCCATGTCAGCAGCACTGGTGACATGTAGAGAACACGAATCTGAACAAGAAAGATATAGAAAGCGAGAGAGAGAGAAAGCGTAAAAGGAAGAGGGAGAGTGGGACAAAGCAAGAAAGAGTTAGAGAAAGAGAAAGAGAGGGAAAAAGAAACGGGAGAAGAGATAAATTCATAAAGACTGAAATTAACCAAACGATAGCCTAAAAGTTCTTTTTTTTTACATAAATAAGTTAATTTAGTTTGCCTACTCGATATTTTTGGATGGTCGCGAGGTAGAGTTTGGGTTCAAAGCGGGCCATTATCACTGCGGTGCTGCCGGAGAGCAGCGACGTGTTCAGCGTCCTCGCAGTGAAGACGTGCGTCACTGGCATGTTGAACACGAAGTGCTCCTTTAAAACGAAGAATTATCTTGCGACTTTTCGAGAGAAATAATTACTTATTTTATGTATGTTTTTACTTATATTTTATTATATATTTTATTTATGATATTGCATGAAATGGGAGGAAGTGAGACACTGCGTTTAAGTGAAGAACAAAGTCCTTTCTAAATAGCACGAAGCGTGACCATAACCTATTTCAGGTTTTCTGACTATCTCGTGCTAGATCGCAAATGTGATCAGCAAAAAGGCTCCCAGAAAGCTGACAAAGCCGCCCTCCAATTTTACATGCTCTCTCGACAGAGCGACAGGCAACTTTATGAACGCGCGCATTCAAAGTGGTTCTTTAGCGCTACTGTATAATTGTTCAATGGATACTTCCTTGAACGGGCTGTGGAACTTTGCTTTTGTCGAATAAAAAAAAATAAATTATGAAAGAAAAGAGTCCCATACCGATTTCCAAGAGAAGTTCTCGCCATCGAGAACTTGTCCAAAGCTCAACTCAAAGAACCTGGAGAAATACGGAAGTTACAAATTTACCTTTTGTTATGATGAAGTTTAATTAATTTAAAAAAGGAAAACCATTGCTGAAATTGATTTGCCTTTTATACAACGCGGCGCTTGTGCCGATGGCGATATGCGAGTGGATGACGCCCTTAGGACGGCCAGTCGTGCCGGAAGAGTATGGCAAGCACGCCATCGATCGGGGGCAGGCTAAAGGGAAGGAGAGTGTTAATCTAAAAAAAACCTTAAAACCGAGGCTGCTGAGGATGTTGACATCCATGTAGCGGAAGTATTTGTCACAACGAATAATGACTTTCAAATCGACTACGGAATTTATTGTTGTTTCTGCTGCTGCTTACGCTTTGCATAATCGTCTTCGGCCGCTGGCTGGCATTTGAGCGCATCCGCAAAATCGATGACGCCTTCGGGAAGCGGCGCAGAGTCCTCGTCACGAATGCAGATTATTGTCTAAAAATCAACATTATAATTTACAAGACTTATTAGTTTCTATTTATTTATCATTATTTCAATTGTATTTTGTTTGTAAGAAAAATTATAAGGGAAATCTGAAAATTCTGCTGAACCTTAACAAAGTCGCATTTCTCCTTGGCTTCGAGAACATTCTTCAGATGTGCGCTGTCACAAAGGATGAAAGTGCTTCGAGAATCGGATAACTGGCGTTCGAGTTCATCTTTGCAAGAAGAATAATGATTATATATCTATATGTATATATATAAAGATAATAATATTTAAAGAAATAAGTATCTGATCTCACAAGAAGTGAATGTCGCGCTTGCACCTGAAACCGCTCCACCTGCGAGCCACGTCCCGAGGAAGACTACGAGGCATCTAAGGTTTATCTATTAAAGTTGTATTACATAATTATATTGAGCCGAAAAGTTTTTTTTATTTTTTATTTTCAAAACAACTGTCTACAATTCATTGTCCATTTCTCAACAAACTCGATGCAGTTGTTGATGTTGTACGTGAGAATGTCGCCCTGTTTCATGCCGATTGACTGCAGAAAGGCCTGGAAGCGGCGGGACTGTTCGAGGAGGTCGACGTAGCTCAGGCGGCGACTTTCATTGTGCGCGTCGATCTGGAATATGTTTGATGACGAGAGAATAAATCACCCATATAATCTCCTATAAGTTGAGAAAATAGCCTACTACTTTTTCCAGTTTGTTATAAAGAACTTTTTTTATTATACGCTTACTGCAGCGATCTTGGCCGGATCCTTGGCGATGTGCTCCCGGATGGCGTTGAGCAGCTTTTCTTGAAATGTCTCCTCGCGGATCTCTTCGGAAGGGAACGGCGATGAGTGCGGCATTCCTTATCACCAGATAAGGGTCTAACTTTTTCTTGTTGAGCATCCATGTGAATAAAAGTGGAGATTAGCATGGCTGTACGCTTTATGAAGCCAGCCTGTGACAACAACGTCAAAAGTCGCGAACAAGAATTCCGAACATGTTTCAAACTTTAGACACATTGAATGGGGATACAACTGAATTCGAATGACGAGTCAGCCAAGCTAAGACATATTCCCATGCAGAAGGCAAATCTAAGTAAGAAGTCTACCCTGCATACGGTAGGTATAAGCGGTCGACCAAAGGTTGACCACATGCTCTGGCACCGTCTTAGTCTATCTGTCCAACAAGTTCCCTTTCTTCTCATCATTCTTTTATAGTTGAATCAGGTCGAAGATAACGTCGTTTCTCGCTATCGCCACCATCGCTCTAAAATCTCTCACCCTCTAATGCAGGCAGTTAGATATCGTGCAATTATTGGAGAGAACAAAAGAAGTGTTTATACACTTCAAACGGGAAAAAAGTTCACGTCAGCCGAAACGTTATCAATATCAGTTCGGTCCCACAATCTGTCATGACAGTTTTGGCGGAGTACCACGTGCTACACTGATGAATTTGTTCGCCGAACACTGCAAACGAACTTCTCTCAAAACCGCACTTTAACAGAAAATACACATTTATCAGATTTTTTTCTAGTTTCTAGTGCTATTAATATTCTTTAGACAATTCTTAGTACTATCCTTATTCTTTGTTCTCTACTTTTGCCGCAAGGCAAATAGACGGCATTTATATTCGCGTTGAGAGCGTTCTGATCCCCGGAAAGCAGTGGAAACAAGTGATTCCCTGTTTTTATTTGACTTTGAACAGAGCATTTTTCCCTGTAGTTTTAGCAGCTTCTGATGATTCACCAATCAACGGACTTATCCGTAGATTTTTACCAATCTACAGCCTGATTTAAACGTTTCCTGAAAAAAAAGCTTATTCGCTCATCGCGATAATGTTGATGGGGATCTGTCACATGGACGTGGGCGATCGGAGTTCGTCGAATTGGCCGTTTCCTTGCATTGTGGTTATTTGGTAAACTCTCTTCCTTTGGACGTCGGTCTCACTTTTGAATCTATTTTGCCATACGATCTTTCACGAATTGTCACCGATATCGTATGATTTAACGAATTAGTGACAAAGTTGTCAAATACGGTAGCGCCACGGCCGAGCGAATGTGAGCGAATAGGAGCCCATGTTTCCCTTGCTTTCCGGCGGATCAGAAGGGATCCTTTTCTTACGCGAATAGGCCGCATTTTTAGCTTACGGCCCCACGGAGGGTACCGGCCCCCTAAAATAAAGAGTGTACTGACTCTGGACTTACGATAATCCAAGACGTATCGTTTAAAAATTCATGCAACTGGCAAATTGCCAATTTTTTGGCAATTTGGCAGCAATGGAAAGTTTTTGACCATTGCAATTGTTTTCCGCGTTTACATTTTCAGTTTTGTTGTGCACAATTAGTTTTTCCTGTTCAGTTCAGAATGAATCCTGTGTACTCTGGCGGGCAGGGTTGCATTTTTTTTGGTGTTTTAATAAAAACACTTTTTAGTTTGGTTTTTTGTTAGGGTTGGCCCGGAAAAGAAAATAAAATAAAATAGGCTAATTGTTCGGATGCTCCCTTACCCCAGCAAAAATTTCAAGATTACGAAGTTCTCATTTCTCAATTCCTTATAACTCTTTAATTATAATAGGAATTTAATGAATTTTTCATGGCTTTTGTTGTGTGTGTGTTTTTTTTAAATCAAGAAGTTCACTATGTTTACCTACCAAAATTAAGATTGAAACGAATTTTTTTTCTCGTTTTTTTTACTTGTTCTACATCCCTGCAAGAACAACATAGCTCATTGACACTGTGCAGCCGCTTCGACCGACCACACCCTTATACGAGGTACCTCGGCGGCAAGAAGTTTGTGCGAGTCCGTGGCCGCTACAACTCGGCGAGCCTGCGTGATCCGGGCGAGGGGGTGTCAGGGAGGGGCGTGTCAGGAGAGGCAGGAGATTCGGAGATAACGACGATGGAGATCAGGCAGGAATTGCCAGTGCCTGAGGATTTGTAGATGACAGCTTGGTGAGGAAGAGCCACGTTCAAAACTATGTGGCATGTATAATATTTTTTCTCTTTTCTAGTAGATAGTATTACTATGCGTTCTGTAATGTTCCATTCACAATTGTATGTATGCATGTAGGTATGCCGATAACACTTGAATATATCTGTTACTTAATTTGTAATTTAATGACAATTATGGAGAAACACACGCCGAGTGGCAAGAGTTGAATAAGAAAATGAATAAGCAGAGAAAAATAAAGGCTATAAAACGCATACTTTGATTTCCTCGGAACTAGTTCTAGTAACTAAGGTAGAAAGAGCTGGTAAATAGCATGTACAGTACCTCTCAACATTATGCAATTGTTCGTGTAATTTTCATGTTTTCTCTCTAATAACAATTCTCAAGATCTTCACATCTCCTTTCCTCCACTTCCAAGGTTAGATAAAGCGCACACGCAGATGTCTTGCTCGTGAAATTCGTGATAAGGAGAAATTCTTCTTTCAGTAGGGAGATGGTCTATCTGTCCAATAAGTTCTCTCTATCCTCATCAATCTTTTACTGCTCAATCAGTTCGAAGATAACGTCGTTACTCCTTATCGCCACCATTGCTCATCACTCTTTAACGCAGGAAGTTAGGGATCATGCAATAATTGGAGAGAACAAAAGAAGTGTTTATACTACTTTTCAAAAGAAAAAAAAGTACACACCAGACTAAACTTTATCACCATGATTTCTGTATCACAATCTATTATTGCTTCCACGCTCTACAATGATGAAGATGTTCGCCAAACACTGCTAGAGAACTTCTCTCAAAACTACACTTTAAAACAGAGCGAACAAATACAGCAAAAAATTCAAGTTCTTAGTTCAATAAATTCTCTTGAGAATTCTAAGTACTATTCTTATTCTTTCTTCTCTACTTTTGCCGGAAGGCAAAAGCAGAGAAAAATAAGGCGATTAAACCTCTTCATCTCCTTGCTTTCACTTCCAATGTTAGATAAAGCGCGCACGCAAAAGTCGTAAACATGTACATTCCTGATAAGACGAAATTCTTAGGGAGATGGTCTATTTGTCGGATAAGTTCTATCTCTCCTCGTCATTCTTTTATTGTTCAATCAGTTCGAAGATAACGTCGTTACTCCTTATCGCCATCATTGCTCAAAACTCTCTCACTCTTTAACGCAGGCAGTAAGAGATAACGTAAAAATTGGAGAGAACCAAAAAAGTGTTACACATCGGCTTAAACGTTATCAATATCATATCGGTCTCACAATCTGTCATGACAGTTTTGGCTATGTACCAACTGATGTACTTGTTCGCCAAACGATGCTAGCGAACTTCTCTCTAAACTACACTTCATAACAGAAAGCAGAAATTTATCAAAAAATTAAGTTCTTAGTACTATTGATATTCTTTAGAGAATTCTTAGTACTATTCTAATTCTTTGTTCTCTACTTTTGCCAGAAGGCAGATAGAAACGATCCCGGAAAGTAATGTAAACAAGGCTTTTCCGGTTTTTATTAGACTTTGAACACATCATTTTGTCCAAAGCAGTTTTAAGATCATCTGATGATTCAGCAATCAACGGACTTATCCGTGGATGTTTACTAATCTATAGCCTGATTTTGACGTTTAATGAAAAAAAGTTTATTCGCGCATCGCGCCAATGTGTTGATGGGATGCAGAGGGGATCTGCCGCGCGATTAATCTTACCTTGTGTCAATGACACGTCGTCGACAAACAGTCATGACCAAATTGTACGTCATTGACACCGGTCAATGACAGAAAACAAAACAGCCTATCTTAATACATGGGTCGCAACCTGTCCAGCATGTGTCATTGGCACGGTCATGACCGCAGAGTAATAATTTGGTGGTCATGTCCACTCGGATGCCACCCATGGTCACGACCAAAGCGAGAAAGTACACATTTGTGAGAGATGCAGAGCGACACGCTCATGGATATGACCGTGGGTCATGAATCAATTCATCACTTCAACTGAATGTGTGACCCAATGTACACTGTATACTGTAATTTTTAAAAGCGCTTTGCGCGGGATGATTTTCATTCGTCAGCCAGCTTGCAATCTTAAATGTTCTTGATTGTTGTTGTTTTGCTGCTTAATTTCTGTTATCACCTAGTAATGTGTACTTCATTTGAACAGGATGTCGTCACCCGCACTCTCTGGCGAGAAACAATCAGAATTGCTCCGCGAAATTCTGATTGGCCCCCGCTTCCGCTGCCAAAAATCCAGGTTTTTTGCGTTTACGCTGATAGGTTGTTGTGGTGCCTTGATTTTCTCAATTGCAAAGCTTGACTGTTCGTATTCTTCTCGATTCATTTCTGATCCACGGCATAAGAAAAAGCTTTTTAAGGAATTTTTTAAAAATTTATTCCTACCGCCTTCCTTCCTATATGAATGATGAAGCATTTCTAATACATGACGAGCCTTGATGCAATGAATTATTAACTTTCATCTTAAGCAGGGCAAGCCGCTGTCCGTGTTACGCTCGACGAAGATCTTCCTCCAGTTCCTCAACGAATACCGCGAGTCGCGAAGTTTAAGGCTCATTGTTGCTGGCTACGATGAGAAGGAGGGAGGGCAGGCGAGTGTGATTCTTCATTTTTTATTATTGTTGCAAAAAAGGAAGAATTCTAAAGAATTTGTTTATCCTATCTTTCTTTGCCACGCACATTTTCATCAAGGCTTTAATCATTGGTCAAGAAAATGAAAATCGAAAAAAATTAAGACAAAATGCTCTTCCGTTTACGTCTCGGTGTATTGATTAGCTTTGTACCTCTGATTCTTTTGCTTTAAATATAGTTTTCTCGTTGAAAAGGGGACCAAGCTTGGATATCATTTCAGTTTGATTGAGTTATTATAATTAGGAAAGATAGCTAAGTTTTCCCTGCTTCAGGGCTTCCTCAGCGAGGTCTGGAAGCCGAACATCACGAAGGCCGTCTTCCATGTAATCACGCAAGACAGGTTTGTAATATCTTAATTTTTGGTTTAATTACCCAAGTTTGAGAGCGGTCGGTCCGCGCTTCGCTCCTCTCAAGAGCCGGCCTTCCTTTCGCGACGCCCCTCGTGCCTGGGGGGCCTAACCCACTTCAACAGGCACAAAAACAGGTTCAGGTCCAACTTCCACAGACATCTTTTTCCTGCCCGGCCATAGCTCTTCCCCTTGGGCCAAGGGCAATACCGAATTTGATCTACTGGCCCCTTCTTGGTTAACAAGAAAACCATCTAAGCATAACCCGGCGGATTTTGATCGCACCTATCCAGATTGATAGACCAAGTCGAGAAATGATGAAAACCATTTTCACTTTTTCCTAAATGGACTCCGGCGATTTTATATTGATTTTTAAAAATTTGCATAAATTGAGGAGATAGGTTGCTCATAAATATTTTGCCATTGTCGGCATCTAGCTTGAAAGTAAAATACATGGCCTGCGTGGCGCAGCGGGTTGCATGCTAGCTTTCAATTTTGAGCGTCACAGGTTCGAACCCCATTCGGTTCAAATGTTTTGCTTTATTTTTTAAAATTTAAATTTTAAATAAGTATTTTCATACCAAAAAAATTTTCTTATTAAAATTGTTCCCACGACTTATTGTTTACGAATCCACAATCACCTAAACAATTCGCAAACCAGAAACAATTCTTCTTCCACTTCTGCAACCACATTACAACCCTATTTATACTACTTAACTTTTGGAAAGTAGGTCAGAATTAAAAAATAATCTTTATATTCATGTTCTTCACACCAAATAACCCCCCCCCCTATAGTGCTTTTGGGGAACAAACTTTTATCGATATTTGTTGTGGGCAGGAGTAACCTAATACGCCATAATGGATTCGCAACCATGGGTGAAGTGAACACCTTCCAACGCCCAATGCCCTTATAGACAACATGAAAGCCCTCGTTACACGAATTTAAAGTGTATTCGAACTCTCCTCTCATCGGAATAAATTTTTTCGTACTTGAATTCTAATAGTACAACTGTACCTCCTGTAGTTTTGGAATTCATACTTGAATTCCAAAACTACAGGAGGTACAGTTGTACTATTACCACCCTAGAAGTGAAACTTTAAAAAAAAAACTTTTTTTCACTGAAATGCATTCCAAGGGGGTTTTCGGTACGGGGAATACGAATAGCATATCTATTTGTTATCTTGCCGGTCAGTTTCACGGTAAGTTTGGCAAGGTTATGGAAGTATGATACTCACTTTGCGAGGGTCGTTGAAGCCATAGCAAAAAATGAATATGATATTCGTTTTTCCCGTGCCGAAAACCGCCATGGAATGAATTTCAGCGAAAAAATTTTTTCCTGAAGTTCGACCTCTGGGGTGGGAATAGAACCCGTAGCAAAAGATTTCAACCGAATGGGGTTCGAACCTGTGACATTCAAAACCATAAGCGAGCACGCAACCCACTGCGCCCTGCAGGCCTGTTCAATTGCTTAAGCCAGACATTAACAGTGGTAAAGCCACTAAATTCTACGATTTTATGCAAACTTTAAAAATCAATATAAAATCGCCAGAGGCCATTTAGGAAAAAGTGAAAATGGTTTTCATCATTTCTCGACTTGGTCTATCAATCTGGACAGGTGAGATCAAAATCCGCCGGGCTATGCTTAGATGGTTCCCTTGTAAGTCATCATTCATGACTGAACCCCTTGATCTCTCTGCTGTCTCCTCCTTTCTCCAGAGCAGAAGGCAGAGAAGGAAGCGCGCCGCAGCGGATGACGGCGGCACCCCCTCCGCCACCTTGGAAGTGGACGACGTCCTCGACTTCCTCGTAGAAGAACTGTCCGCGCTCAAGTCCACCATCGCCTCTCTCTCCTCCTCCGTCTCCACTCTCGAGTCCAACGCAGCCATCAAGGATCTGACAATCAGCGATCTTTCTGCTTCCATTCTTGTCCTCAAAGTCGATTCATATAACTCACCACTTACTGTCGTGCCCCAAAGCCTATTCCTGCTGCCACTAATGCCTCCTCTAATATTACTCTTGCCCATGATGATGTTGTTATGACTCCTTCCGATGAAACCCCCCCCCTCCACCTCTTCGTCCTCCCCCACTCCCTGGGACTAATCCCGGGAGACGGACGATGAGGTTAGAGACAGACACGAGCGTCGCCGGGCTCTTGTTGTCTATGGCCTCCCAGTCCAACACGGAAACAATTCCACTCACACTGCTTACTTATACTTTAACTCTGTCGTTGGTCTCCTGGACACCCTTGGTGTCCCGTGTCTCCCCATTGCTGTCAACCCGCTGGTAGATCACCCCCGCCCCAATGCTTCTAACCCTTTGAAAGTGATCCTCCCCACATCCAAGTTCCAGGCGCTCGCAATCGCCAGATCCCACAAGCTCCGCCACTCCTCTTCCTATTCCAACTGTTATATCCTCAACTCGCGCACGTTCGCAGAGTGTGGCATCATCCCCCCCCCGAAGCTCCCCGACTACTCGCGTTTCTTCGCCAAACCCCCCGGCCATCGCACGGCCCCCACCTCTCGCCCCCCTCGCCCCCCTCAATCTCGCGTGGCCACCCGCCGGCCTTCCCACACTAACACCAACCCCACTTCCCTCTTCTCTAACCCCTCTTATGCCGCCGCTGTGGGCCGCATTCCCACTCCCCCTCCATCCCAGCCACCTCATCGCGCGTCTTATCTCCCCTCTCTCCCACCTCCTACTCTCTCTCCCAATCACTTCCAGCCGACGCAACCGCTCTCTCACTTTGTCCCCTCTCCTCCCATCTACACCAATCCGCCGCCTAACTACCACCCCCCTAACCCCGACTTCACCACTAACAACCGCTTCGCCCCTCTCGCCTCTCTCAATCCCACTCCCCCTTTCCACTACTACCATCCTCTCCCCCATTTTTAACTACTGCCACTCGCAGGCAAACCAATTCCTCAATATACTCTTTTAATGCCCGCTCGATTGTTAACAAGACCCACGAATTATCATCCCTTTTCTCCCGTTCGTTTGCAATCATTGCTATTGTCGAGACATGGCTTACCTCTTCCTTGACTGACAACTTTCTACTTAACGGTTCTCCCGATTACTCTATTATCCGCCAAGACCGCACCAGACGCAAAGGCGGCGGTGTTGCCCTCATCTTCCGCTCTTCCATCTCCACCACCACCTTATTGTCACACTCTCGCCCCCACGCTTTCGAATTGCTCGCAGTTGACGCTAGCTTCAGTAGCGACCCCATCCGCATCATCTTAGTTTATCGCGCTCCCGCTTGCCCATCTGATGATAACACTAACCTTGTCAAGCTTCTCACAGATCTCTCCTCTGCTCCTCATCCTACCATTCTTCTTGGCGACTTTAACTACCCGAACATTCTATGGAACTCTTCCCCACCGGCCACCATTTCTTCACTCTCCCCTTCATCCAGACTCTTCCATGATTTTACTTCCTCGTGTCAGCTTGCCCAACTCGCTCCTTCCCCTACTTGCAACAACCACTTCCTTGACCTAGTCCTATCCAATACTCCCTCCCTTATTACAAACGTCACTCTCTCTCCCCCTTTCTTCAACTCCGATCATTCGGCAATCGATGCCACCCTCTCTCTGTCTCATTCCAAACCCTCCTTCACCTATGTCAGAGACTACGCTAAAGTTGATTACCATGCTGCTTGTCAATTTCTCTTAGATTATTATTCTTTTCCCGCTCCTTTCCATAGACTTACCGATGTCAACATGATGTATGAAACTTTCACTTCTGCTCTCCGTGTTGTAGAAGATCTTTTTGTTCCCTTTAAGAAAGTTTCTTCCCAAGGTGTCCGTCTTCCCAACCACATCATCCGCCTCAAACGTAAGCGCTATCAATCTTGGCTCAATATGTTAGCTCTTGACTCTGACTCATCCCGCTCAGCTTATGCATCAGCCAATGCCCTTTATTGTAGAGCTATGGATAAGTATTCTAGGAACGTAGAGAAACATGTCATTAAATCCAATAACAAGTCCCTTTTCTTAAGATTCATGCGTAACCGCATATCATCCAAGCCTCGAGGAGTCGACTCCCTCACTTCCCCCTCAGGCTCCTCTTGTTTCACGGATAAGGATAAGGCCCAACTTCTTGCCGACACCTTCGCTTCTGCCTATACCATTGACAATGGCTCCCTCCCTTCGTTGCCACCCAATCATCGTTTCCGTCCTCCTTCTGATTTTTCTATAAATTTCCCTCGTCATGAAATCTGTCGTCTCATTCAATCTTGGAAGAACTCATCGTGTAAAACCCCAGACAATTTTAATTTGCTTTTTATCAAGAACTTAGCTATCCCCATCTCTGAAGCCCTTGAATATCTCTTTGATTACTCCTATGCCACTTCCTCTGTCCCTTCAGCATGGAAATCGTCAATAGTTATCCCCATTACGAAGAAGCAAACTTACTCTGACCCTTCCAACTATCGCCCCATTTCTATAACCTCCCTATTTTCACGCCTTTTTGAAAGAATGCTTTGTAGGAAACTCTATTCTTTTTGCAACGATGCACATATTATTCCTGATCAACAATATGGCTTTAGGCCAAAACGCTCCATCGATTTCCAAATGTTAAGTTGTCTCGAATTATGGACCTCCGCAATGGCCAACTCTCAGTTCACTGATGTAATTTACTTTGATCACGCTAGTGCTTTTGATCGTGTTTCTCACCCCAAGCTCATCCATAAGCTTGGTCTTCTTTCTCTCCCGCCTAAGTGTATATCTTGGATCGCCTCCTTCCTTAGCAATCGCACCTTTTCTGTCCGTGTCGCCTCCTCCCTCTCGATCCCTCTTCCTGTCACTAGCGGAATCCCGCAAGGTACAGTTCTTGGTCCTCTCCCTTTTATCCTATTTACTAGCGACCTTCATTCTCTTATCTCTTCACATGATGTACATTCTAGTTGTTTCGCTGACGATCTTAAGATTTTTCGCTCATTTACTAAGTCTTCTTCTCATGCTCCCCTTCAGGCGGCCATTGACGAAGTTGCATCCTGGGCCAACAAATGGCAACTCCCCCTCGCCCCCCTCAAGTGTTCCGTCCTCCATTTAGGCAAATCCAACCCCAAGCTACCTTACCACCTTAACGGCGCTCCCCTTACCCCAGTAGACAGCATCCGAGATCTCGGCATTATTATTGACTCTTCTCTTTCCTTTTCATCCCACTGCTCGCATCTTGCTAACAAGGCTATAAGCAAATGTCACCCCATCATCCGCTCCCTCCGTTCCAAAAACAATTACGCCCTTGTTTCCGCTTATACCCTGTATATTCGCCCTTTGCTCGAATCCTCCTCCATTGTCTTTTCTCCCCGGCTCAAGAAAGATATCCTTCGTCTAGAACGCATCCAGAACTATTTTACCCGTTTTATTTACCGCCGTTGTTTTGGTTACAGCAATCGCGCTGATATTCCTAACCCAGCTACCCGTAACAAGGCTCTCTCCCTCCCCTCTCTCTTATCTCGTAGACAACAATCTGATTTTACACTTGCGCGTCGTCTTGTATTTGGCCACAGGCATATCTCTGATCGCGTTCCCCATTATTTCCATTTTCGTAACTCACGTACTCGCGGCCTTTCCTTCCTCCTTGCTTACCCGTCCACTCGCTCCTCCGTTCGTAACCATTCGTTTTTCATCAGATCCGCGAAAGCATTCAACAGCTTGGCCAAGCACTCATCTCCCTCCTCCCTCTCCTCCCCATCTGCGACCCCATTACAACAGCCCATATATACTGTATGATGCTCATATATACTGTACTGTATCTTCTCATGTATACCATATCATGCATTGCTTTATCACTCATACACATACCTTCATTCATTAACACGTGGCAGCAGCACGTAAATAAATCAATCAATCAATCAACTATTTATTCACTTATCGCGGCCGATGTGCTGGGAACTATCACATGGAAGAGACCTCAAATGATTTACTTTTGGGATGTCTTACCTTCTTACCGTTCCCTTTCAGACCATTTTCCATTCTGTTTGCATTGTGAATGCAAGGATATTCTATGATATTTAAGCACACATTCAGGGCTTCCTCATTTATTAGCTGAGTTTAGGTTGTCGCCTTTCCTGCCTTAGTAATCAAATTATTAGCGGTTTTGTCAGCGATGTGTTTCGGTATTCGAGCGATCTTGTTTCGGGAGTACGGTATTTCTTCTTGGTTTACGGTAGTTCTTCCCATGATAACTGATTTATAATGCCTGTATTATTTGTGTCGTTGGAAACTTGTACTGCAACTAGATAACAAAATCATCATCAGAAGGCCTTCCCCCACCCCTTCCACCTTCCTGCCGAAATTTGCATTATTCCCCAATGCGGAAAACCGAGCATTTACTGTATTAAAGCATTTCCAGGGAAGTTTCTTTTAGGTTTCACACCTACTTTATGAATATGCTTATGCAGTTGTGGCGGTTTTTTGCTACCGTTTTAGCATTTGAAAACAAAACTTAGCATAATTAATTTAATTTCTTAAATCGAGAATGATGAACTTTAAAATGTTGTTGCAGAAGCTATGGCGGAGTGATTCGCATCGGAGTGATCTCGGCAGAGGGCAGCTCTCTTCCGCGCGGACTATTGTGGATTCCCCACTCCTACGGCCTACTCGACCGATTCCAAGCAAATCACCAGCGAGTGAGGATTGCTATGATAATTCACCGTTTTAAAAGGTCATTTAATCGATTCCTTCTTTCTTGTTTTTGAAATTCATTTTGTCGAATGGTGGGTGTATCTGTAGAATCCTCGTTTGCTAATTCTCATTTCATTCCGTGTGAAGACAATTAAATTTTCCGCAAGAAAACCGGAACAAATACCAAGTAGCAGACTTTCGCATGGTTTTCTATGGGCTGCTTGTTCCTTTTTCAGTCATAACGAGCGAATGTTTTCTTCATGATTGCCAACTCTTCAATTTTATGAGGTTGAAAATAGTATTGATTGTTGAAAGAGATCTATACACTTATGTCATTCCTTAATTTCAAGTCGCCTTTCTCCTATTACGGTTCATTTCTTTCTTTGCATAATGAGGAAATTTATTCCAAGTTGACATTTTTTGTTGATGTTTCTGTTTGTTTGACGGTGATTTCCGGTTATTGAATTAACCCAATTAAAAAGGATTTAACACGTGTCTGACTTGCAACATTTTATTGTTCACGCAACCCTGAATTTTTAATGGGAATGTTCTCCACCACTAAGAAGCAAATTAATTGATGATGCATTAATCCAGATGGCATTCGCGCCATTCTAACATTGGGAATTGCAAAGAATGGTCATGACCGTGGTCATGATCATGGTCACGACCTGGTCACGACCTGTCCTCGACATGGTCATGACCAAAAACGGTCGTGACTGTCTGTCGACGATATGTCATTGACAGAACGCAAGATTAATCGCGCGGCTGGCACAAGATGGGCGATCGGAGTTCGTCGAAATAGCCGTTTCCTGGCTTTTTTTGGCAAATTCTCTTCCTTTAGACGTCGGTCTCACTCTTGCTAACGATTCGCTGATTCTATTTTGTCATCTTTCGCGGAATGTCGCCAATTTCGTTCGACTTAACGAGTTAGCCACAATGTTGTCAAATACGGTTGCGCTACGGCCAAACGAATGCAAATAAATTGATACACAAAAACAACTGCAATTGTCGCAAATTGACAAAAAAAATTTTTTCAATTTGCCAGCAATGGAAAGTTTTCGACAATTGCAGTTGTTTTTATGTATCAATTTATTGAAAACAACAGTATGCATACGTACTTGAGATAATGATTCCTTCAGCTCTGTTAGAGAGAATAATTTTTTAAGCTGATTAGATTTTTATATTCGAAAAAAGTTCCTTTTTGAAATGTTTGCCTACAACTTTTCTTAAAGGTGCGAAAATTGTTTTAAAGCAGGGTTTGGATTATCATATTTGTGGATGAAAATATAGTCGAAGAAAAGAAAAGTAGGTGAGCAAATTGGACTACGTCACAGAATCATCGGCTCTGGATGCGACCAGCGTGGACACTCTCTTCGAGAAGGCTCATCTACGACATCAAGGAGGTCAATCAGGTCTGAAAGCATTGACTACAAACCTCATTAGTAGAAGATTCCTATGTCCATGTTCAGCTTCTAGCAATCGCATCGAGACGCGGCGCTGCAAAGATCGATCACGAGCACGGCGAGGAGGACGAAGAAGCCGTTCGCATCAGAGAGAGTAGCTGCGTGTACGTCTAGTCGACAGAGAGGGAGAGGAAGAGCAAAAAAAGAGAGCGAGCGAGAGAGAGGGAGAAAGGGAATATATTACAAACTTCATTTTATATATGAATTTCATTTTGAATATTTAATTTGACAATAAGAGCAAATTTTCTTATTGTCCTTTTTGAATTGTCACAAGAAAGCCAATTTCGTAATGTTTCCTTCAGCTCATCCATCCCCTGTTTATGCATACCTGCACACATACATATGTCATTTTTCGCTCTACAAGAAATTGTTAAAAATTAACAATCTGTCATTGTCAAAACAGAATTCGGATTCGAACGAGTAATTGGAAAGTACGAAGTACAAGAATGAAAACACTGCACTCTACAGCATCACGAAAGAGTTAACACGTTTTCACTGCACCTAAATTTCATAAAAAGTACTCTCATACAAGTACGTACGTTACAAGAACATAAAAAAGTGCACTTGCAAAACTCCTCACTCATCGGAGGTTCCGAAGGCAGCTGCAGTCATTCCTATTATTCAACATCCACCGAAGGCAGTTTGTCCGAGTCAGCCGCTGCGATTTCTACGATTTCCATTTTTATGCCCATTTATAAAAGTCATAGAAATTAGTATGTTCTCAAGTCCGAAATAATGAAAAAGTAACCGCAGAATTTATTTCATCTATTAAAATATATTTTTAATGAAAATTAGATACATTACAGATAAAGATCTTCTTCCAATTTCATATGTATTTTCAGATGCTGAACTTCTTGCTGCCGTTGCTCGCCTTCGCTATCGCCATGATCACATGTGCTGGGGTAAGCGGAACACCAACGAATTTATTCCTCGCTTTATCTCTATTTCTCTTTCTATTTCTCTAACTCTCATGATCTCGCTTTTCAGAAGAAGAAGTCAGTAGTCGGCATGTCGCCAGCGAATGCCGCGCCTGCCGTGGCGGCGAACCCGGTAGAGGAGAAGAAGGATGCCACGACTGAGAAGAAGGAGAAAGAAGGAGAGAAGAAGGTGGAAGGAGAAGAAGGAGGGCAAGGTGGAGACCAAGGACGACGGCAAGAAGAAGGCCGAAGGTCTGGAAGAAAAAGGAGAAATGGATGGAGGAATCACAAACACAAATATAAATAAAATTAAACAAATATATGAATAAAATTTTATTTGCAGACAATCCAACGAGCACGGAGAAGGCGGAGGCGGAAGAGGAGAAGAAGATGAAGAAGAAGAAGCTGGAGGCAAGCGGCTCATTCAAGGCAAGGAAATGGAGGAGACCGAGAAAGAGAGAGAGAGAGAGAGAGAGAGCGGGTGAAAGAGAGTGAGGGCGAAGGAAAGAGAGACAGGAGATGGCGAATGAGAAGGGAGAGGTAAAGAGAGTGTGGCGAGAAGAAAGCCGGATCTACTAGTACATACATACGTGTAGGAATAATTTTATTTTCGTATAAAATATTTTGATTTCAGGGAAAGAGCAAGAGCGCCAAGTCGATCAAAGATGAGAAGGACAAGAAGAAATCGGAAAAGGAAAAGGAGAAGAAGTAGGAGAAGGACAAGAAGAAGTCAGAGAAAGAGAATGACAAGAAGGAGGGAGAGAAAGAGAAAGACAAGAATGAGGGAGGCGAGGCCAAGCTAGAGATCGCCGAGGGCGACATCGTCGAGAACCCCGTGGTCTCCCTGCTCACCTACGAGTTCCCCACGGTCATGCAGGTCAGGAAGAACACATGAGATCTGTGTTTTATACAATCTATTCTTTTAACATTTTTGACTTTTTAGCCAGCACCCGCAGACGATCCGAAGAAGGCCGAGGAAAAGTCGAAGAAAAAGACTGAGGAAAAGTCGAAGAAGAAGTAGATCAAGGCCCTCGTCGTCTCTTCGCTCTTTCTCTCTCTGCACTCCCCAACTCCTCTCAGACTCTGACGATCTCCCACATCCTCCAACACTCTTAGCGCGAATAAAGCCGAGAATCAAACATTTTTTGAGTCAGTAATAAAAAAAGGTGAAAAAAGTATTAATATGGTGTGAAAAAAATGCAAATTTATGATATACCATTAGGGAAGCTACAGTTCACCACGTACATACATATGTATGTATGTATGTACATTGTGAACTTCCCAACTTCCAAACAGCTTCTATTCTGACTATGACTTTTCGGCTTCTCCAAGCTGTTGGATTCTTAGGATGAGTGATGCATATTTGTTGGATTATTCGATCTCAGTTGTTTCCACATCTCGTGGCAACTGTTTAATCATACATGGTAAACATGCAGAACCATTGCAAATAAATCAACCTCAAATAATTTTTTTCCGAGCAGGGCCTCCTGGAAAAGTACTGGCTGGGACCGGCCGAGAGATCACATTGAGACACTGCACCAGCACCACAGCCTTCACCCTGTCGGGCGTCAAGCCAGATTATTTGGGAAGTGATTGACTTTCCTAACAAACATCTTCTTGAACAGTGACTGACTTGCTAAGATCCCGCAGTAGAGACCCCTAATACATTGTTCACACTTTCCAACGACACAAGGAAATTTATAGGCATTTCAGCACGAGAATCAATCTCGGAGAAACTTAAGCAGTTCACTATGCCATGCTAAACAATGCCTTGGAATATCAAAATGACATCAGAGAATTCTCCTCAGCCATGGCGAAGTCGCGTAGAGGCATCTTTCACAAATAAATGATTGAAAAATTACTAAAAGGGTACACCAGGTAATTCTGCAAGATTGTTGGCCAAATTTTATCAACGATAATCCTCAAGAGGTGCCATTGTTTAAACATCATTTTGATGTGCATGGAAGAATTAATTGCCTTGTTGAGAACTGCATAAATTCTTGCTACTTTTGCTTAAATTCTAAAAAATCTGTTTTCGCAACTGCAGATAATTAAAAGGATTTCCTGCTTGCTTGTAGCAAGACGACTCGAGCCACATAAGTAAGCCCGATTTCGTTCTCCAATATCAACTCAATCGTCAAATCTGGCAGTTAAGCAAGGATTCCCCACATACTTTTCCAACGTAGAAAATCTTGAGAAAATTCATTGTTGCAAGCTATTCGTTGTAGGAGTTTCTCCTTTAAAGAACATTTGTTCAAATGCGTGGCTTCTATTCAATATCGATAATTCTTCTTTTTCTCTTTATTCCTATACTGTGCTATTCATAGAAGATGAAGGGAGAATGTATGGGGAGTCGAGTGAGCGAGGGAAGTGAGAGCGAATCAGAGATACGGGTACTCGTACCCGTACGGGTACTGGCCGACGTATGCTGAGTAGCCTGCAATTAAACATTTTATCTTCTTTACCATTCCGATTCTAAGCTTCTTTTGAATTTTGTTCAAATTTTTTATTATTTAAAAGACCGTAGGGAGCAGCGTAGCCGTATCCACCAGCAACCTGAAATTACAAGCTGATTAAATTAGATCTAATTTAATAAACTAACTATTTTGAAACTTTTAAAATAATACTTTCTAACATAGTACGGGCTGCCGACGGCTCCAGGGCTGAAAAAAAGTGTTCAATTTTTTTCCCGTGAAAGCAATTTATATATTATTCAAGGGATTTTAAGGTGAAAGCTTAGCGGAAAAAAATATAAGGATGATTCACCAGTAGTAGCTCGGTGCGAGAGGGTAGACCATCCTTCGAGAGTGAGGAGAGGTGAAGTGAAATTTCTACTTGTTTTTCGAGGCTTCATCAATTCTCACATTTACAAGTGCAGCATTTTATGCTTACCTTCTGCAAATTTTATTTCTACGAACATTATGCAAGGTTCATCAATAGTGCATACGTGGGTTGATTAGAAAAAATTTATTTGAATGAATAATCCGAGTTTAGAAGAATAAAAGAGCACTAAAAGGATAGAACTCTTTTTTTATATCTATGTAAATCTCTAAATTATTTCAGCATTCCAACCCATATAATTTTTTTTTTACAATTTACCACTTTCTAATTTAAAATATGTTTTTTTTTTATTTATATTATTATTCGCAATTATTATCATTAATATGGTTGATAAATTTCGTCGTTAACACTCCTTTATTATTTCAATCATAATTCAGTAATCCTGAAACTTGGTTTGTAAGACAATTATTTTTTGTTTGCCTGAACAATAAATGTTGTAGTGGAGCTCGAAGGATGTGAAACAAACTGTTTTAGAGCCAAGAATTAATTTTTGTTTACAGTTGTTTGCTTTTCTTTTTTTAAGTAAAGACTATCTCATCAAACCAGTTTTGGCGGAGAGAAGAACTGTGGAGATACCGAGTGATTCTGGGGGCTCGTCAAGGGATCTCACGTAGAAAGGGCAAAGAAAACCCGAGATTTGCAGTCTCAATCGACCTTTCCTGTGCCCCTAACTATGTCTCCTCTGTCTGCCTCTCTGCACTCTCCTCCTCTCTTTCATCTCTCGCCTTCTAAATGACGGTCCACTGTGGCAATTCCTCTGTGGCTGCACCCCGAGCCTCGCTCTGTGACTACCCGCCTCCCTTGTGCCCTCCCAGAATTATCTTCCCGATGCTTCGTTCATTCTTTTGTCATTGAATTAATATTCTTTATATGAGACTTTTAGTGTGCCGTATAAAAAGGAAACTCATGCAAAATCACTCTAGTGGATCATCAAAGGACAATTCGACAGTTCAGCTTGAGAAATCCTAGGCGAAATGTATGGTGTAGACGTCGAAAAATAGGAAAATGTTCATTAACTCCATTCCGTCTGTTTAGACGTGAAATTTTTTTTAAATATTATTTCGGGTCAAAAACAGATATCAATTATTTTATAGGAAAGGTATTTTAATTTCGTTTTTTTATAGACGCATACGCAATTGACTGCTTTAATCCCTTGAAGTGATTTGATTATCTGTCATCAAAGACCCATGCGGCCTGGAACTGTCGAAGAACCCACACACACACTCATAAGCACACGGACCGTCGCAATGTTTTATTAGTGATAAGTTGTTACTGCCACTCCTCTATAGTGATAAGTGGAGGAAGAAGGTGCCGGTGCAACTTGGAATGTTGCCGGAGCTCCCCGAGTTCTCACTTCAAAAATGAGAGAATTTACTAGGCAGCACAAGCTCTTTTCATTTTTTTTTCGATTTTTAATGGCTGTCTTGTTCGCTTTATCAACGTATACCGCGATCCTTCCTCCTCTGCAGAAGGAAATTCTATCCTTTTTGTGTCCCTCCCTAATCCAAGCTCTTCCTTGTGTAGTATCGTCGTACATATATACACTACCGCTCAGCGGCGAGGGGTCAATGCTATAGCGGCTATAGCGGCCGCGTGCCAAAGAGGCCGAACGAAATTAAGCCTTGTAAATGCTTTCTTTTCAGAATTCATTATTATTTTCGTGTTCAGTCTAATTTTCTGCATCGAATAAGCACAAAAAGGTTAATAAATAGTGCATTTCACCAAAATAGAAAGTATTGAAAAATTATTGGAGCAGGAGAATCTCACTTCGTAGTGCATTTCAATGAAATAATTTTTCGAGACTATCTATTTTGGTGAATATGCCTTTTTTCTTAACGTTTTTGTGCTTATTCGTTGCAGAAAATTACACTGAACACGAAAATAATAATGAATTCTGAAAAGAAAGCATTTACAGGGCTTAATTTCGATCGGCCTCTTTGGCACGCGGCCGCTATAGAATAGACCCTTGGCCGCTGAGCGGTACTGTATGTAGCTCGATATCATTGTGCAGCCTCCTCGACCGACCACACCCTTATGCGAGGGACCGCGGCGGCAAAACGTTTGTGCGAGGCCGTTGTCTCTCTTGGCGAGCCTGCGTGACACGGAGGGGGGGGGGGGGGTGGGAGGAGGTCAGGGAGGAGATGTGTTAGGAGAGGAAGGAGAATTCGGAGATAACGGACAATGGGGATCTATAAGGATTCGACAGTGCTTCTCGCGGAGGACCCGGAGGATTTGGAGATGACAGCTCAGTAAGAAAGATAATTGATTCGGAGAGAAAGAGAGCGAGAGAGAAAGAGAGAGAGAGAGAAGGGGAGAGGGAGAGAGAGAGAGATAAAAAGAACATTATTTGCCCCCAAAAACACGTTCAAGACTAAATGGAATGCAAACTGTTTCGTTTTTCTTTTTAATAGTTAGCATAACAATGCGTTATGTAATGTTCCATTGACAATTGTGCGTATGTCGATATACCGATAACTATTGAATATACAGTCCCGCCCAGGATCTTGGTACCAAGGACGCTTCGGACGATTCGGACGCTTCCAAATGCACCCTCGTTAATAACTTTTGTTCTAGGAAAAACTAAAATATTCTAAATGGTACATTAGTTTGCTTATAGAGTACGGATGCTACTGTTAAAAAATCGATAACTTTTTATCATTTGATAAGAAGTTATCAGTTTTTGCTACTAAAAAATTTGATTTCAAATATTTTTAAAAGAAATTTCTCCTGTACCATTATTTTGTCTCTACACACATCCCCAAATAATAAAATTAAAGATTGTATCATTGATAACGGAAATCGATAAATGAGAACTTATCACGCATGTTCATATGATGTAAAGATTCGCCTTACGATTCTGAATCTAATTCTGTAATCAGTTTTCAACAGAATGTGCCGGTTAACACTGTATTTTTGATTGTGTGTACTTTACAAGACTTTCTTCAGAAAGAACAGGGCAGGGAGGCCTTGCAGGCCGAGGGGGCGGGGCCTAACCCTTTTTTTCTCTGCCTGTGCTATTTCGCTACCTCAAACTTGGGTAATTAAACCGAAGACAAAAAGGAGCGCGCAATATTTCTGAGTATCAATGCTAGCGCAGCAACCTAGATTTGGACGCATCATACCGGGCCAAAATTTTGACAAAGACCAAGAAACTGGGGAATCCTGAAGAAAGGCTTGCAAAGTACACACAATCAAAAATGTTGTTAACCGGCACTTTCTGTTGAAAACTGATTACAGAATTAGATTCAGAATCGTAAGGCGAATCTTTACATCATATGAACATGCGTGATAAGGTCTCATTTATCGATTTCCGTTATCAATGATACAATCTTTAATTTTATTATTTGGGGATGTGTGTAGAGACAAAATAATGGTACAGGAGAAATTTCTTTTAAAAATATTTGAAATCAAATTTTTTAGTAGCAAAAACTGATAACTTCTTATCAAATGATAAAAAGTTATCGATTTTTTAACAGTAGCATCCGTACTCTATAAGCAAACTAATGTACCATTTAGAATATTTTAGTTTTTCCTAGAACAAAAGTTATTAACGAGGATGCATTTGGAAGCGTCCGAATCGTCCGAAGCGTCCTTGGTACCAAGATCCTGGGCGGGACTGTATCTGTTAATCAATTTGTAATTTATTGACAAATATGGAGAAACACACACCGCGTGGCAAGAGTTGAATAAGAAAAATGAATAAGCAGAGAGAAATGAAGGCAATAAAACGCATACTTTGATTTGCTCTGAAGTAGTTCTAACTAGGGTAGAAGCGACCGGTAAATATTTTGCGCAGTACCACTCAACATTATGTAATAATTTTTGTGTAATTTTCATGTTTTCTCGACGGAACTCATATAACAATTCTCAAGACCTCATCATCTCCTTCCCTCCACTTCCAAGGTTAGATAAAGCGCTCACGCAAACGTCGTGACCGTGAAATTCGTGATAAGGAGAAATTCTTCTTTTTAGTAGGGAGATGGTTTATCTGCCCAATAAGTTCTCTCTCTCTCTCTCTTTATCCTCATCAATCTTTTATTGTTCAATCAGTTCGAAGATAACGTCGTTACTCCTTATCGCCACCATCGCTCAAAACTATTTAACGCAGGCAGTAAGAGATCATGTAATGATTGGAGAGAACAAAAGAAGCGAAAGGAAAAGTACACACCAGCCTAGACTTTATCACCATCATTTCTCTATCTCACAATATATTATTACTTTTTTGGCAGAGTATCACGCGCTACACTGATTATAGTGTTCGCCGAACACTGCTTGCGAACTTCTCTCCAAACTACACTTTATAACAGAAAGCACGCATTTATCACAAAAAAAAATTCTAGTGCTTGGTACTATTAATGACCTCGAGAAAATTCTTAGTACTATTCGTATTCTTTGTTCTCTACTTTTGCCGGAAGGGAAACAGGCGTCATTTATATTGGCGATGAGAGCGCGACGAAACGATCACTTCTGATCACCCGGAAAGCAGTGGAACCAAGGGTTTCGCTGTTTGTTTTTATTAGACGTAGAACACACCTCCTTGTCCCCAGCAGTTTTAGGAGCATCTGATGATTCAGCAATCAACGGACTTATCCGTGGTTGTTTACTAATCAACAGCCTGAAAAAAAGTTTATTCGCGCATCGCGCCAATGTGTTGATGGGATGCAGAGCATATCTGTCACATGGACGTGGGCGAGTTCGTCGAATTGGCCGTTTCGTGGCATTGCGGTATTTGGCAAACTCGCGCTCCTTTCTCACTTTTGATTCTATTTTGCCATACGATGTTTCATGAATTGTCACCGATATCGTTTGATTCAACGAGATAGAGACAAAGTTGTCAAATACGGTAACGCCACGGCAGAGCGAATGTGATCGGCTATTGTTTCCTTCCCTCTGCTTTACGGAGGATCAGGAGAGATCCTTTCATCGGGCCAATATGCCTTCCATTTGGTTTCCAGCCCCACGGAGGGTACAGGCCCCTAACAAATTCCAGAAATTTGACGCTGGACCTACCATAATCTGTGTCAAGCTGTTGTCACGCTGTGACGAATCGATTAAGAATTCAGCAGATTGCATAGCAAATTTGCCAAATTGTTTCTGGCAATTTGCCGGCAATGGAAAGTTTTTGGCAATTGCAATTGTTTTCCGCGTTCACTTTTTTTTTTACTTTTGTTTCTTTATTTTTCCAGATCAGAATGAATCCTGGCGGGTATTGGCGGTGGGTTCCCGGTGGCTTCGCTCACAGGTCTATGCTTCACCGGCACCGAAACTCAATGTCAGTTATATATTTTTAACTCTTCCGTATTTGTATATGCCATACTTTACTCACTTAGGCGAACAAGTTCGCGGCCTTTCTGAAAGCCACTGGTAAGAGCTGAATATCAGAAATGAAGAAGCGACGAGGAATAATGGTGATAAAAAGTTTGCTTTGATTTGCTCGGAACTTGTTCTGACAAGTTTAGAAGCGGCCAGTAAATAGCTTGTAGAGTACCGCCCAATATTTTGGGGTCACGAATGATTCGCTAGGTTCTCGTAACTTGTGGTTCGTTGAACTAATTATTCGCGGCCGTGCTGAAAGCCACTAGAAAGAGTTGAATATCAAAAATTGAGAAGCTACGAAAAATAAAGGCTATAAAACGCATATTTTAATTTGCTCGGAACTTGTTCTGACTAGTTTCATGTTTTCTCGACGAAACTCATATAACAATTCTCAAGACCTCCTCATCTTCGTCCCTCCACTTCCAAGGTTAGCTAAAACGCCGACGCAAACGTCGTGACCATGAAATTCGTGAAAAGAGGAAATTCTTCTTTTTAGTAGGGAGATGGTTTATCTTCCCAATAAGTTCTCTCTCTTTCCTCATCTTTTTTAATTGTTCAATCAGTTCGAAGATAACATCGTTACTCCTTATCGCCATCATCGCTCAAAACTCCCTTACTGAAAAAAACGCTGGCAGTAAAAACGCAAGCAGTAAGAGATCACGCAATAATTGGAGATAACAAAAGAAGTGTTTATGCATTTCGAGAGGAAAAAGTGCACACCAGCTTATAAGTTATCAACATTATTTCTGTTTCACAATACATCATTCCTTTTTGGCGGACAACCACGTGCGAAACTGATGTACTTGTTCGCCAAACACTGCTACCGAACTTCTCTCTTGTATATCTAGCGAAAAATATCTTTGCCATTGTAGGGCGGGCATGACGCTGCCATTCTGTTTGTTGGACATATTTACGATATTTTGATGCTTACTTTGTAAACTTATTAAACTCGTGAACTTTCATGATTATTTCCTAAAATGATTTATGCGCATGTCAGTTCATGTATGTGAATTTTTTTTAACGCACATTTGGACTTGTATAAAGTCGCTCAAAAATTAGTATACTGCTTAGTACATGTTCTTTTCTGCAAACATGAGAAAAATCTCTCGAAAACTCAAAAAAACAACCTTTTCTTCTATAAAGGAGGTATCCGGGGAATAATTAACTTAAGTTTTTTTCTATATGAACATGTTCATCTTGGCCTAAAACATGTATCCAGAAAGTGAGCAATTTTCTTCCATTACATTTTGAGCAATACTAACCTGAAAACTGGCACTTAGAGAATTTGCTTTGGTATGTAGGTCAGAGCCGCCCTCCTATTTCGCATGCTCTCTCGACCGAGCGACAGGAAACTTTATGAACGACCGCATACAAACTGGTTCTCTGGCGCTACTTTATAATTGTTCAATGGATATTTCCTTTAAAGGGCCGTGGGGAACTTTCTTTTTGTAGAAAGAAAAAAAATTAAATTGCTTTAAAACAACTTAAAAAGCGCGCGCATTCAAACTCATTCTCTAGCCCTACTGTAGAATTATTCGCCGGATGCTTCCTTTAAAGTTGCCACCGTCATATATGCGCTGAATTTTCTTGTGGGGTAAGAGATAAATTTTACTTTCAGAATTAAACAAGGCGAGATCAGCTTCTTTGAGCAAGTTCGTGCTATTGGCAATATCTTTGCAAGAAGTGACGTTAGCCGAGAGATCGGACAACAACTTTCAGATTTCGGATGCCCGAGACGAGGTTATTTGATTTCTATGGTTCTGACCATAATAATTTTCAACATGTGTTTAAATAGCATGTCTTTTGGCTAAAATTGTTTGATTCGATCTCACAAAGAATTAATGATTAATGAATAATTCAGCCGCACCGACTGGCTATCGATTACAATTGGTTCGGTCATATGCTTCCTGACCTCTCTGCAGCATGCTGCGTATGTCTCATCGATGTGGCCGTACCTTAAAACGGCTAGTTATCTAACTAATCAGAAAAATTATTCAAAAAGTTATGAGCAAATAAGATTTTAATGATAACAGATCTATCATATTTATCGACTGTTTCTTCGCTTTCACACGGAAGACAACTTTATGCGATCTATCATATTTATCGACTGTTTCTTCGCTTTCACACGGAAGACAACTTTATGCGATCTATCATATTTATCGACTGTTTCTTCGCTTTCACACGGAAGACAACTTTATGCTTTATGCATACCCTTGCAAGAGAGGGGCACTATTAGAAGGGGGGGGGAGTTCTAATAGAGGGAGGGGCACTAATAGAGAAAATACGGTAATGCAGGTTCGAATTGCCGCGTCTGCCCTGTGATCCCTGACTCTCATTCTTGCATGCTATTCCGCTGCGTGAAAATAGCACACGCACGAATGAGAGTGAGGAGGGCCGCGGCAGTTTGAAATATCACATAAGTTTTCGGCGATCGCCATCCTTTAAAGAGCTAGAAGTTGCGAGTTCGAATCCGCTGGGAAGCAAAAGCTTTTGCGAACACGACGGTATTTGGAATGAATGCTCTCTAGCTGCTGCCGTCTGCGCGCGAAGACGCCTTCAGTTGGGCGCTGATGGCGTCGCCCCTCTCTCTGACGATCGTCGCTCCTCTCTTTGGCCTCTGGTGCAATCGGACGAATCAGACAAAGATGCCCATTGTCTTCTCCTTACTTATTATGGTTACTACCTTAATTATTATGGATATTTAGGTACACTTACAATGGTTTGCGCTTAAAGATTAAAGATATTAGACATAAATCATTTTGTTAAGAAAAAGGCAAACAATATCAGCCGCGGCATTAATCTTGCCGTTTGTCCGAGACATGTCAAGGACAATCGGTCATGACCGTTTCAAAATAAAACGGATACATGTCCTGGACACATCCACTTCTGCCTATCTTAATACACAGGGGTCTAGGACATGTCTAAGACATGTCCTGGACGTGTCCTGGACAAAAAAGAAAAAAATCTCGATGGTCATGGACACTTTTGTGGGCTTGTCCCTTACGTGGTCATGACCATAGCGAGAGAGTGCATAAACGCGGAGAACACAGAGTGGCGGTTACTACCGATGTCCCGGACAAATTATGGCATGCGACACAGTTTATGACATATAGCACCTCTTTTTTAGTTTTGTTTGAAGTCAATTTGGAGGGAAAATTTTAAACGAGCCAACAATTTTCGGATGGATGCAAGAACGTTCTTCCACGTTCTTTAACAAGCTGCGCTTATTTTATGTTGTTTTGTTTTTCTAAACTGAGTTCGGCATGTTTTTGGATCCATTCGCCACCATTGTGCTGAAGAGCCTAGCTGAAGAGACGGGAGAAGCTTGCCTCGCGAACATGCGTCTCGCGAATGGTGTAGCAGAATTACTGACTGGCGCCAACTCGCACATCCACTGCTCGGCACCATCGTATTCAAGCAGTGCTCGCGAATGTTGCACGAAGTGCCCCAAATTCCTCTGCTATGTTTTTCTCCCCCACCGTTTTTGTTATGGCCATGTTATGAAGCCCCATCAATAAATGTTGTTACATCTAAGAATTTCTCGAGATGTGGTTGTGCAGGAGAAGATACAGGGAACTGGCTTGCCGGAAGGACTTTGGGCGTATCTCACAATCAGAGTTGGGGTATGGAAAGGAATCCGATTCGATACATAGTTTCAAGCAGATGATACATAATTGTAATTGATTGGTGCATAAGTGTCTGGTGCAATTCGACTTAAAAAGTTGCATTTTTTTCAAAAGTGGACTTAGAGTGAACCATTTTAGCTTCTCTTTTTATTATTTTGATTATTTTTGTAAAATAAATGTAGAAAAACACTAAAAAGAGCTGAAAATGTCAAAAAAGTATTTTAATGCGCATATATGCAGGTGTCCATGACATGTCCTTGACGTGTCCTTGACATGGTTATGACCATGAACGGTCATGACCGATTGTCCTGGACATGTCTTGGACAAACGGCAAGATTAATGCCGCGGCAGGTAATCGGAAACGCTATATATCTCCTGCTTCCACTCGAGCTAGCCAATCCGCTGATTATAATGGCAGTATCTCGGGTAGTTCTTGGCGCTGGTGGAGGTTGGTTATATTATAATATTTTAATTGGGATATTTATTTTAATATTATTATTAATAAGTTGTTAAAAAAATGATAAATCGAAATTAAGCAGCAATGCTTTCTATAAGGCATCTTCACGGGAACTCGTGTGAATAGCATCGCTTGCAGCTCCGCGGCAGATCGATCGCGTGCTCTCTCAGCCAATGCGAGTGCGTATTCACTCGGAATGTGCGCGGGACCAGGTATTTCCTCTCTTTCTTTTTCTCTCTTTGCAATTAATTAGCAGTTATCAATGCTACTACTACATACTGTAGATGCTGGCGCTTTTACGAATTGTTCCTGCGAAAAATGGAAATAGAATTTCTTTTGAGCTCTACAGCTTCTCTTCAATCCGCTCAGCTATCCTGGCATACAAATCGCTGGCGCATTTAGACTGAACATCTATACAGGACCAGCGTACGCCGGCATTCTGTGCTGCGTTCTCTCATTGGTAATCAAAACTAATTTGAACATTTGCAATCCGGTCAAATATTGTAGTTGGCAACTGGTCCACACCCTCGTCGACCATTTTTTTTTACTGACATGGTATCACTATTCTGCCAAAAAAATTAACGTGCGGTAGAAGTACAACATACGATTACATATACACATTTACATAGACGAAATAAACCGTATGATAATAATTTTTTAAATAATTAATTATACATAATACGAATTATTTATACATAACATTTTATATATAATATTCAATTCCCGCACGTATTCGAAATATGTTTCTACTGTAAGGTTCTCATCTCCGTCCACTGGGAGACGGGTTCCGACAATACGGCGGATTCTGACAGCGAGGAAGGTAATTGAAAAAGAACAAGAGAGATATCGAGAGAGAGAGAGAGAGAGAAAGCAAGAAAAAGAGAAACAAAGAGCGAGAGCGAGAAATTTGGAGAAAAGGAGATAGACAGTGAGGGGCAAAAATGTAAGTTTTTTTTTAAGAACAAACACTTCTGCCTCCCTTTGACAAGGGAGGTGCTGCTGTGTGCATCTACACGCGATTCGTGCAATACTTTGCCCTTATGCTCTTCACCGGGTTCGTGCTCTCTTTTTGTGCTGGGTACTACAAGATTCAACGTTGGATTCAATGTAAATTGAAGTAGACAAGGCAACATCAATAACTATGTAGTTTGGTCGGGTTAAGGAAACTAAGCACTTCAGGATCGGCACATCATACGCAATGAACATGTTCGCGTGGCCCAAGGAGAAGGCCGTTTATTGGATGTCCGTCATGTTCCTCGGAGGTTCGCTTGTACAATCGGCTATCGCCGTGCTCAACATCTTCTTCAACGTTGGCGTCAGGTAAACAATAATAATAATATTGATTTTCAAAACTTACTTTTTTCACAAATCTTATTCTTATGCATATATTTTGCAGTATGTAATTAGGAACACTATACTAGTTGTAATTAAGTGCTTTGCTTTTGTTTTCCAAATTGCTCATCATCATGATCAGATGGAACCAGAGAAGATGCGGACTGATCGGCCTCGTCATCCTTCTCCTCTTCCCCGTTGTCTCCTTCCAGTGGTGGTTCCTGCCGGGCTCCGTTCCAATCGCAACGGGTTACCAACGTTTATCTGTTTTTTTTTATAGAATTGATGGTTGTTCTTTTTTATTTGTCAGACTCATATGAACATTTTTTTCGTGGACACTCCAAAAATCGATTTCGTGGAAGCTCCAAAACCGACAAATGAACAATGTTTTCCGGCGCAATTTTGCTCAATATTGGCTTTTGAATTTAAAAAAAAGTCTAAAAATAAGTTCCTTATCGGGATGAACTTAGATCTGGCCAGAATATACAATTCCGTTATCAGACGCGTCGTCACTTGGCTGCAGCTTCTCGTGGTGCTCCTCGCTCCCCTCGCTCAGCCCGCACGTCTACATCATCTCTTTCATTCTCTTCCAAGGCACTGGCTTTGCGCTCGTCAGCATTTACAATACGACCATCTTTTCATTTGTCATCGGGCCGCATAAGCAGGTTTTGCCGAATCTTTATATCTTACCTTAAACTAATTTTTGGTTTCTTTTTTGTGCCTAATATCAATCTGATTTAAGATGTCCATTTGTCCGACAATCTTGTGCTTAAAGGCATGGAGTACGTAATTGAACGAGCTTTAAAGGGCTTCATGCAGAGCCTCATGACTGTCGCAAGTGGCTCCGCGCAAATCACTGGACCGGTTGTGATAAGGTGCTCAGGCATAACTCTAACAATAACTCATTTAGGTAAAAGAAACATAAATTTAGAAAGAATTCAACTTTATTAAAATCGCGTTTACTTTTGAACATTTCAACTAAAATAAATGTTGAAAAGTTTTTTCTTTTTGCTAAAAATGCCTAGCTTTTCTAGCCTTGTCACTCGGGCTTTTTTTTTGCTCAGCTGGCTCTACGTCCACTTCGGACCGAGTGCGGCGTGGCAGCTTCAGATGGCCTCGTTGTGCAGCGCCATCGTGCTCTGCGTCGTCTTCCGAAGCCGGCTCGTTCCGATCCAAAGGCTTCCGTGTAGGCAGCAAGTGGTTGCCAGGAATAGTAGTTCTAACCACCAGACATTCCCTGAAATATTTATAGAGCCATGTGCGGAGAAAGATTCCTAATTGTAAGTGGATTAAATCATTAACGAAAATCAACCTATACATATCTTTTTTTGCATTTCCAGATATTTTTGATCTAGTCTATGTATCTAAAATACATGTTCCTTTGCAATTCCGGCACTGAGCTTTTGGTTCCTTTAAATGTAGTGTAATGTCTTTAAAATTTCATGGCGAAAGCGCTTTACGTTAGCGCAGAACGACTGAGTCTACAAATAGGACGGTATAAATACATTTATTTGACGTGACTGATATAACTCATTGAGCATTGGCGAAGGCTAGGCGAATGTAAAATAAAATATTCGGTATATACATATGTAACTGAATTCATGCTAATCCAGCTTTGGCCGTATTCAAATAACACCGAATCGTCGAAACAGCCGAATAACTTATTGTGAATTCTTGACAATTATTGCATAGAGAACAACAAGGAGTATCACAAAGGCGAGCAAGAGAACAGCAATGACAGTGACAAATTAGAGATGCACTTTTGGTGAGACCGTATCCCCGCGGAGGGCGAGGAATTGGACAGCCCTCACCGAATTCCAGCCGTAGATTGAACACAAGAGCAGCGATTGCCTCAGCAATTCGTCGAGCATTTTCGGCGTAGCTGATTTTCGAGAAAAGAGTGGGTAAGTGAACTAAATTTGAGTCAGTATAATCTGCTAGTGCCAGTGTATTGTCTTTCACAAAGAAAAGTGGGCACGACGAAACATATAAAAATTGTGCGAGAATGTTCTAATGTTCCGCTGACATCTTGAAATTGTGAATAGAGGACTACAGAGCGCATATTTATACTATCTACATATTTGAAAGGAAAAAGAAACAGTACCCATGCAATTTAATCTTGAATGTGTTTTCGGGGGGGGGGGGGGGCGAATAATTTCCTATTCATCTCTATGTCACTTCTTCTCTCCGAATCAATCCTCTTCATCAGAAGCCTTCCTTCTCAGAATCCGAGTCCTCTGATCTCCATCGTCGTTATCTGCGAATCCTCCTGCTTCTCGTGACACGCCTCCTCTCTGACTCCCGCCTTCCCACCTGGTCGCTACAAAGCCAAACAGACTGCAGATTCGCGCAAAGAAAGGATCCTTTCTCATCCCCCGGAAAGCATGGGGGAAACAAGGGCTCCTATTTGATCACATGGCAACTTTGTCGCTATCTCGTTACATTAAACGATGTCGGTGACAATTCGCGAAAGGATCATATGACAAAATGGGATTAGCGAACCGTTAGCAAGAGTGTGACCGACGACCAAACGAGAGCGAGTTTGCCAAAAAGCCTGCAATGCTGCCACTTTGACAAACTCGTCGTTGCCCTCCTCCCATCGCTCACTTCCATGTGACAGATCCCCATTCCATGAACACATTGGCGTGATGAGCGAATAAACTTTTCTTTCTGGAAACGTCGAAATCAAGCTGAAGAATTCAAGGCATCCACGGATATGCACACACTGATTGGTGAATCATCAGATGCTCTTAAAACTACTGGGGGACAAAAAGCTGTGTTCAGTGTAAAAAAAACAGCGAAACCCTCGGTTCCACTGCTTTCCGGGTGATCAGAAGTGATCGTTTCGTCGCGTTCTCAACGCGAATATAAATGCCGTCTATTTGCCTTCCGGCAAAAGTAGAGAAGAAAGAATAAGAATAGTAATAAGAATTCTATAAAGAATATTAATAGTACTAAGAACAAGAATTTTTTGATAAATGTGTGCTTTCTGTTATAAAGCGTATTTTTATTCTGAGAGCAGAGTTGGGCGAACAAGTAGATCAGTAGCACGTGGTATTCCGCCAAAACTGTCATGACAGATGGTGAGACCGAACGTGTTGATAACGTTTCGGCTGCTGTGCTGTTCGAAGTGCATATATGTACATTTCATTTGTTCTCTCCAATTATTACACGATCTCTAACTGCCTGCATGAGAGGGTGAGAGATTTTAGAGCGATGGTGGCGATAGCGAGAAACGACGTTATCTTCGACCTGATTCAACTATAAAAGAATGATGAGAAGAAAGGGAACTTGTTGGACAGATAGACTACGACAGTGCCTGAGCATGTGGTCAGCCTTTGGTCGACCGCTTAGACCCACCGTATGCACGGTTGACTTCTTAGATTTGCCTTATGCATGGGAATAACTTGGCTGACTCGTCATTCGAATTCAGTTGTATCCCTATTCAATGTGTCTAAAGTTTGAAACATGTTCGGAATTCTTGTTCGCGACTTTTGACGTTGTTGTCACAAGCTGGCTTCATATAGCGTACAGCCATGCTAATCTCCACTTTTATTCACATGGATGCTCAACAAGAAACTTTAGACCCTTATCTCGTGATAAGGAATGCCGCACTCATCGCCGTTCCCTTCCGAAGAGATCCGCGAGGAGACATTTCAAGAAAAGCTGCTCAACGCCATCCGGGAGCACATCGCCAAGGATCCGGCCAAGATCGCTGCAGTAAGCGTATAATAAAAAAGTTCTTTCTAACAAACTGGAAAAAGTAGTAGGCTATTTTCTCAACTTATAGGAGATTATATGGGTGATTTATTCTCTCGTCATCAAACATATTCCAGATCGACGCGCACAATGAAAGTCGCCGCCTGAGCTACGTCGACCTCCTCGAACAGTCCCGCCGCTTCCAGGCCTTTCTGCAGTCAATCGGCATGAAACAGGGCGACATTCTCACGTACAACATCAACAACTGCATCGAGTTTGTTGAGAAATGGACAATGAATTGTAGACAGTTGTTTTGAAAATAAAAAATAAAAAAAATTTTTCGGCTCAATATAATTATGTAATACAACTTTAATAGATAAACCTTAGATGCCTCGTAGTCTTCCTCGGGACGTGGCTCGCAGGTGGAGCGGTTTCAGGTGCAAGCGCGACATTCACTTCTTGTGAGATCAGATACTTATTTTTTTTTAATATTATTATCTTTATATATATACATATAGATATATAATCATTATTCTTCTTGCAAAGATGAACTCGAACGCCAGTTATCCGATTCTCGAAGCACTTTCATCCTTTGTGACAGCGCACATCTGAAGAATGTTCTCGAAGCCAAGGAGAAATGCGACTTTGTTAAGGTTCAGCAGAATTTTCAGATTTCCCTTCTAATTTTTCTTACAAACAAAATACAATTGAAATAATGATAAATAATTAGAAACTAATAAGTCTTGTAAATTATAATGTTGATTTTTAGACAATAATCTGCATTCGTGACGAGGACTCTGCGCCGCTTCCCGAAGGCGTCATCGATTTTGCGGATGCGCTCAAATGCCAGCCAGCGGCCGAAGACGATTATGCAAAGCGTAAGCAGCAGCAGAAACAATGTCAAATTCCGTAGTCGATTTGAATGTCACTATTCGTTGTGACAAATGTTTCCACTCAGTTTCATGGATTTAGTCTCATCAGCCTCGGTTTTGCGGTTTTTCTTTCGCAAGATATTCACACTCTGATTCTTCTCTTTAGCCTCTCCCCGATCAATGGCGAATCTGCCGTACTCGTCGGGCACGACTGGCCGTCCCAAGGGCGTCATCCACTCGCATATTGCTATCGGCTCAAGCGCCGCGTTGTATAAAAGGCAATTCAATTTCAATAATGTTTTTCTTAATTAAATTGCATTGTGGTGAAAAGCAAATATGCATGCATGTAACTTCCATATTCCTCCAGGTACTTTGAGTTGTGCTTTGGACAAGTCCTCGATGGCGAGAACTTCGCTTGGAAATCGGTATGGGTCTTTTTTGCCATCATAAAGCAACCTTTTTTTTTAATTCGACAAACAGAAAGTTCCACGGCCCTTTAAAGGAAGTATCCATTAAACAATTATACAGTAGAGCAAAAGAAACACTTTGAATACGCGCGTTCATAAAGTTGCCTGTCGCTCGGTCGAGAGAGCATGTGAAATTGGATTTTCGGCGTCGTGAGCCTTCTTTTTGCCAGTTGCAAGGGCGAGCTAGCACGTGATAGTCAGAAAAACCTTCGTGCTGTTTAGAAAGGACTTAACCGTCTTCACTTAAACGCAGTGTCTCACTTCCTCCCATTTCATGCAATATCATAAATAACTGAATATAAGTAAATACATACATAAAATAAGTAAATATCTGCTTAATTCTCTCTCGAAAAGTCGCAAGATAATTCTTCGTTTTAAAGGAGCACTTCGTGTTCAACATGCCAGTGACGCACGTCTTCACTGCGAGGACGCTGAACACGTCGCTGCTCTCCGGCAGCACCGCAGTGATCATGGCCCGCTTTGATCCCGACCACTACCTCGCCACCATCCAGAAATATCGAGTAGGCAAACTAAATTGACATATATTTTATCTCTTCTCCCTTCTAGTTTTCCATTCTCTCTCTCTCTCTCTCTCTCTCTCTTCTCGTCTTCTCTAGTTTTTTTTCTTGCTTTGTCGCACTCTCCCTCTCTATTTTACGCTCACTTTTTCTCATTTTCTTTCTTGTTCAGATTCGTGTTCTCTACATGTCACCAGTGCTGCTGAATTGGCTTCTCAAGGACGCAGCTCCGGACTGTTACGACATCTCTACTGTCAAGGTAATGAAATGCATTCATAAAGATAAGGAGAGAAGGAGAAAGAGATCTGAGCTGAGAAATGTACTTTCAACATATCGCGAATGTGCATTGTTGAAGAAAAAATAAGTGATCTACTTTAAGAAAATTTTTTAAACAGTATTTACAGTAATATTTATCAGAGAATGGTAACTTCCCAGAAAAAAAAAACCTGTATTAAAGAACCCAAACAAATAACGACTTGAATCGGTGACGGTTCATGGCGCTCCACGGAGTCCACTAATCCGTTGAATAAAGCGATTTGAATGGAGAGAGAAAATAAATAATGTTTAAAGGAGGGCGATCACCGAAAAAAAATATTTAATTTAGGTTCGAATTACCGCGTCTGCCCTGTGATTCCTCACTCTCATTCTCGCGTGCTATTTCGCTGGTCGCACAAACCGACGGCGTGAAATAGAACGAGCGAATGAGAGTGTGAAGGGCAGCGGCAATTTGAAATATCATATAATTTTTCGGTGATCGTCCTCCTTTAAAACGCCAATTTTGTAGATCCTCGTAGTTGGCGGTGCACCCGCGAGCACCGCCGTCTGCGACCGCGTCCATGAGCGCTTCCCGACTCTGCGTCTCATCGCATCAGGTACAATATTTTTTCCAGAATAATATTTATTTAATTATTTAGCAGTTTTTTTCTCTTTCTTTTACATAGTTCTTTTTTAATATATGTACAAACCAGTCGGTTCACGGCCGCGCTATCTTGCTCTTTTCTCGATACCTTGGCCTAGTTTATTATGTACATCACCAAGTATAGCAAGAATTCATTTACAATCCATTTATGTAGCAACAATCCATTTACTGAAAAGCCCGTGGCAAAAGTAGACTCCTTTCAGAATCCTATGACATGTTCCTAGGAAAGGAGGGAGACGTTGTCGCCTTCGAAATCTTCTGGTTCTACGTATTTCTTTAGTCTATGGCCTGACCGAAGCGACAGGCGCGAACATTTCCGACATTTCACTGGACAAACCATACAAAAGCGTCGGTCCGCCGATTCCCAACTATGAATGCAAGGTCAGTCGATGATCGTTTCAATGTTTTAATATAAAATATCTGCCTATTGATTATCCTTTACATATGTACCTATGTTGATCAGTGAAAAAGAATCAATCGATATAATAGTTGTTACGTGATTGGCGGAAAGCGTAAACAGTGATATTTCTTAATAAAAGAAAGTTAAAAATAATTTCAATTCAATAAAATGTTCCCGGACTGATAGAAGAAAAAGCGTGTGCAGGTGATTGACATGGAGACGGGCGACGAGCTTAACGACGGCTGCGTCGGCGAAGTCTGCATCCGAGGCCCGACGCTCATGACGGGCTATCTGAATCGGCCGGAGGAGACGGCCAAGAGCATCGACGGCGATGGATGGCTGCACACGGGTCGGTTGAGAAAGAATATTTAAAAATCAGTCAATAAAATACAATCAATAAATCATTACTATCGCTTTAAAGAATATGTACATAATTGTTGAATTAAAATAATTAAGTTATCCTTAGTAATCTGTAGGCGACTGCGGCTTCTGTGACTCGGCGGGCCGTCTCACGCTTGTTGGCCGTAACAAGGAATTGATCAAAGTTCGCATCAACGCCGCGGCGTCCAACCAGGTAGCCAATTTGGCACTCTCCAAGCTTTGGGGCCGTAGTTTGGTCAAAATCGCATGTCATCTCCTCCTAGGACCACCATCTGGGTCCACCCAATACGATCCCAAAAACACCTCCATTATTCTTATTGTTAGGTGTCACCGTCCGAGATCGAGGACGTTCTCCTGTCGCATCCTCTCGTTCGTGACGCGGCCGTCGTAGGCATCTGATCCGGAAATTGAGGTGGTCCCATCTGACTTTCGGATTTGCTTTGGACATTTCTTCTTTTTCAAAGAGATTGAAAAAAAGTTTTACATATTACGGTAATCTCCCAGGATCTCGAACTAAAGAATCAAAAAGTACTCTATTGCCTTTTAGGGTCTCGAACTAATCCGAGCGTTCATTGTGAGAGAGCGCGAAGCGACAGGGATGATCGCAGATCTTCTACATGAACTTGTGAAAGGTCGGCGATCACTTGTTGGGAATTATTGATTTTCTTCTACTTCTACGACTTTGTTCTTGTCAGGCGTTGACATTTTTTCATAATTTTTTTCTCCACGAAACTATGAAACCATTAAAACTAACAATAAGATTCCGTAAGATATTTTAATTTTCCTGACTATTGCTATTACATCTTTCTAAATTCTGCGCTCTATCGTCCTCGTGTTAGGCAAAAGGGCGCGAATTCAAAAGGAAATTTTGGCACCTTTATAGAAAAACTCGCCGAGTTCAAGCGCATCTCGGGCGGCATCTTCTTCATCGACGAGCTGCCCAAGAATCCGACGGGCAAAATTCTGAGGAACACGCTCAAGGAGAAGTCATTTGGGCAGATGGCGATTGGCGTTGCGGCTTCCTGATTTTTCACATTCAAAAGCGGAGTCGTTTTATATATCTTTTTGCGTATTAGTGACGGTGGAACTTAAAACCACATGTATTCGTTTTACGCGGTCTTTTCCTAAAGACTAAGGCTATTTTTTTTCTTTCATATTTTTTTTATACCCTCGCCTCTTGCTGAATGGCAAGGTTGCAGCAACACACAAATGGCTCCTGACTTTAACAAAGATTTGAACATTTGACCAACTCAAGTGCAAATTGCACTGCTAGATGGTATTACTGTTTCCTTCCACACTCAACTATTGTCTCAATTTGACATTGCTTGAGTAACTGATATGTATATAATCTTCACATTTGTATGAATGCACATATATGACCTAACTAGATCCCATTCTCTTCGAGCGGCCCCCCTTTAAAATTATCATGCTAGTTCTTGCCCCTCTTCCAGTTCACTCTGGATTTGCTTCCAAATAGACTTCCATAACCATACCTGTTTACAGTCTCATGATATTCTTCGATTTATTTGCCAGGTGTTGTTGACACATTGATTTCCTGTTAATCGATGTATATGTACAGTAAATAAAGTAATAAAGCAGATTCATTGCTAAAATCCACGCTTATATTCGAAAGTAGACCAGATGACTTGGCGACGAGATTGCAACTGAAATAAATGAACGATGGAAGTGGGAGAAAGAAAGCAAATACTGGGATAAGGCAGAACACGCAAGAAGATATGAGATGATAAGGAGAGTGAAGACCCGCTTTTTTCTTAGTCCACCGGGGAGTTGTCGAGACTCTTCTCGCTTAGTCTGCCTGTTGGGGCCATTATCGTTGGTTGTACTTGGAATTATTCGGGTGAGAGAGACATTTTGTTTCTGATCCCTCAATGAAGTGTAGGCTATGGAATTGCTATAATGTGCTCAAATACAGAAAGCGTCAGTGCTGCTTTTCCTCTCGTGATGGAAAGAGTCGTCACGCGTATTCAGGACACCGTCGTCACGGTTGGTTCAGATAAAATCATTTATGTAGTTAGCAAAAAAAGATTTGTTCTAATGAAATATTTGTTAGGGATTTTTAATTACGTTGCCTTAGTTACAACTCTATTAGATCTTGTGTCAGTTCTATGAATATATTATATTCATAGAACTGACACAAGATCTAATAGAGTCTCTCCCTTCCCTCGCGTTGTCTTTCTCTCCCTTCCCTCGCGTTGTCTCCCGATAACCATGTCTTTTCGTCCTTCATTCGCTCCCTCTCTCTCTCCCTCTCTACTTCTATTTCTCATATCCTGACTGTGTCTTCCTTTAACCATTTATGTTCATGCTTTTCCCCTCTTTCCATGTTCTGTTTTGTGTATTACTCAAATTAGTAATATGCAAATTAAGTCACTTTGTTACTAGTAAGAGTCCAAAGAATAATCTTAAACCAAAGTGATGAAATTCCAACTGCAAAAAAATCAAATTTATGCGGCAGAAAATTAACTACTTTTTTGAATCAATTTCTCCATTATTGGTGAAAGATTTGTTTTTCTTCGTTTATGCATACACAGGAAAGCTAACATTTGAAAACGTGAGCTTTCGGAAGATACGATTACTTTTGAAACTTACATGTTATAAATTCATGAATAACATTATCTTCTGCACTTTTGTTGTCAATGTGTGAACTGAACTGGAAAAAGAGAATCATTTCACGAGACAGCGCTCGCGTAGAGAAGTCGACTCGGGAAGAGCAGCGGCTTTGCGGGAGAAGAATGAACCCTGTCCGTCGTAAAATCTATTCGGCCTTTTTTGTCCTCTGTCCTTTCTGGCCTCTTTTGTAAAGGAAATTTTCCAGAAATTATCTAACTCAAATCGATTACAACATGTATTCGATCTTTCTTTGGGATTGATATCTAAAACTAAAACGATTAAAATTTTAAGTATAATATCACAAAAATATGTACAGTGGTTTTTTCCAAATATGAGCCTCTTTTTTAAGAATTGCTCTCTTTCGGGAGGCGGAACTACTGTATGTGATGTACGACAAATCTGCGTCGCAGAGATCGTTCTCGACGATCCCATGCACAAGATAAGCTACACACCTCGCGGATGTTCTGAGAAATATTCTGATAAGATGTGCGTCGCTGTGGTCAATGTTGCGATGCCGACTTATAACTGCTTCTGCTCGGGAATGGACAGCTGCAACAAGAAGGACAGTTTCGAGAACAAGGCGCGAGCAGAAGCCGAGCGACTCTACTGCATGAATCACACTTGCCCCACCACCACCACCACCACGACCATCGGGGTCCGAAAGAATGCTTTTTCCGGTCGAATTACATAATTCAACCGGAATCGAAAGACAACGAAGTGACAAATGGACAGTGGCGGATAATTTGAATATTGGAAAAAAATCTTAATTTATATAAGAATTATTAAAATATTATGTATAAGTGTTATTTATGACGTTTTCACAACTTCAGAACAGCACCACCACTGGCAATGCGAACGGCAGCCCCGTGAAAGGCATCTTTTCGACCCTCAGCACATTCGAATCGTCATATCTGCGGCTGTCGTCGGTGAGCGAAAGTGAAAGAAAGGGCAGGGCAATGTGATTTACGACTTACAAGGAAATGAGTGCAATATCGCAAATTTCCAACAAATAATATATTTGCATACGAATTAAATAAAAGAATATAAATGTGCTAATTAATTCAAAAATGGGAATAAAAATTTTGTTTGGAGAGAATAAATATGCATAACTAAGACTAGTATTTAAATACATAGATACGAAAAATATTTCGCAGGTAAAATTGCACCAAATTTGTCTGTCAAATTAGTCTCATGGGTAATTGAGTAAAATAAAATAATTTTTAAAAGGACATTTTGTTCACCTAATAATTCTGCTAATTATTGAAATATATTTACAGGCTGCATCATCATAATCATCATCATCATCGCTATCGTCTATTTCAAATGTTGCAAATCGAAGGCAAAGTCGAAGACGACACCTGACCCTCCGATCTGGTCTCAGATTAAGGATACCATAACCGGGAATTCGACAACGAACAAGGATACCACTTCCGGAAATTCGACAAAGAAGAAAGATTACACGACGGGGAATTCGACAACGAATAAAGAAGATACCACGACCGGGAATTCGACAACAAACGAGGAAACCGTATCCGGGAATGGGATTACGAACCAGGATACCAAGGCCGGGAAATCGAAAACGAAGAAGGGTGCCATGTCCCGGAATTCGACAACGAAACAGGAGGATACGATGACCGAGAATTCAACAACAAACCAGGATTCCGGGAATTCGACAGCAACTCAAGACACAGAGACCAGGACTGAGACAAAGACTCTAGATAGCGCCGGGAATACGGAAACGATTGATGAGGCCATAATTCGGAAGAGGAAGGCGGTGAAGAAGCGAACATCGAGATCCAAAAATCAGGCATGTTCGAACGAACATTCAAATAAATAAAAACGGGGCATAAATTAATATCTAAAGTTTAATCCAAGACAGTTTACAATTATTCGTACACTGTCTTCATATGATTCGAGTGCCAAAGAAGGAAATTGTTTTTCTTCATATAATGAAACACAAAAATTCAAAAACATTTTCAGAACAAGGATCGCAACAGGGCTCGCAAAAAGAAAGTGAAGGAAGCCGCCAAGCAGAAAAAAGACGCCAAACAGAAAAAAGACGCCGATCACAAAAAAGACGCTGAGCAAAAAGAAGAGGCCTTAAAGGAACATCATGACCGTTCGTCAAAGTGGCGAGAGCCCGAAGAATGGCTGAGATTTTGAATTACCGTAATCAGCGATAGTGACAACTTCTGCTTGTTCTCAGGGATCATCGAGAAAATTATCTCCATTTCGGCGGAAGACTACATTCGCGAATTCCTAAAAATACTCGAGGATGTGTGTGTAGGGAGGATCGGAGAAAAAAATCCAATTAGCAAAAAAATCATGGAATTTGCGCGAAACTCTCGTCACAAATTAACTGAAATTTCATTCAACATTTTGTTATAAAAATTAATACATAGTTCAGCTGCGCAACGATTCGCTCGAGCCTAATGAATTCCATCGCATCGACCTTAGTAGCATCATGTTTACCATGGCAAGATCCATTTTTTTTTTTCGTGAAATAAGTTACTTTAAAATACAAAATAAAATTAGAAATAAACAAAAGTGAAAAGTAAAAATTGAATCAAATATTAGCATAAATAATTCCTGTCTGAAATTCTTAGTTGGAACCTTCTTTTTTCGAGGACCCCAACACGAAAGAGAACGTCGTTGAGATGGCTGCATTCTACGAGAAGTTCATGATCGAAAACACCATTCTGGACGTTCAGCTGACCAAGGCGGATGTGGCCGACTTGGCACGTCAATTATAGCATTTTGCATACGACAACTACTGTACTCTAAAAAATAATAAGTCGAAGACTGTGGGAAAGCGAAAACATTACAGAAATGCTCCGTTTATGATTATTATGTTTAAAAATAACTATTTGATTACGAGCTGATTTAAATAAATTTATGTTAATATGTATGTAATTTAATTTTTTTCCAGGACGCAATCGAGGAGCATGAAGCAACAATGTTCGGAGCGCAAGAATCCAAGCTTGAATTTGCGCTAAACCAGGCCTTCGAGGTGCGCAAAACCTTTTCGATTTACATGCTACGAGGATCGAGTTCTACACTACAAAGAAAACTAGTTTTAATTCTTCAGTTTTTAAAAAAAAAAACATTTATAACAATATATTTATAATTTTTCAGGTGCAAAAAAAGGCTATCGACGGCATGAATAAGGGGTAGAAATTTTTTTAGAGTAAAAGTTGTTCAGATTGAAAGAAAAATTTAAATTGAAATAATAATTTTTGCAGTGAACCCAGAGCTTCAGCCGGCGCCGAAACACCGGCGGAAATGAAACCAGAGACCCATGAGAGCACTGGTGATAAGAAGAAGAGGTACTAAAAAAATAAAGATTGCATTGAAAAAGAAAAACTCGAAATACGGAATGTTTTATCTAATCTTAAATTTACAGCGAAAATGATGGGGGGACAACAGGCGGCATGGAAACTGCAATGGAGGCGTCAGAGGTCAGAGTAAATAAGGATAATTTTGATAAACGTTGATTTATACCAAATAAATACTCGCGGATTTTTGTTATTTGCGCCATATTAACTCGGCTTCAACTTTAATTTTTAATTTTTACTTTGATACAAATTTCACTAGCAAATTTCACTCAACTATCGCATGTGCCGTTCTCTTTACAAGAAAATTAACCAGCTGGATGATGCTGCCTTCTAAATAAATATAAAGATTTGTTTTGCCAGATCGGTAAGGCGCCCAAGGAGAAAATCATCGAGCACGACCGAGAGCATCGCAAGAACATGAAGGATGAGATCGTGGACAATGTGCCTAAGGTCAAAACATACGCCAAGTCGGACAGACGGCAAGGCAGACGGCAGACGCCAAGTCGGCCTTTTGCGAGGTCTGTGATCTTTCAATTGTGAACTGTGATCTATGATCTCTGATCTTTAGTGCCCTGCAATACAAGAAAAGATTCTAGCAATTTTTTTAAGTGAGAACCGTTTAATTGATTGTTAATTTTTTAACAGTAATATAAAAATGAATTTCTCCTTTTCAGAAGATCAAGCCGCTGCGCGCGCGCGAACTAGGCCGCTTCGAGGCACCCGACACGAAGGAGGTGAAACAGAAGCGTCAGTTCTCGCACTTTAGGCCGACTCGCCTCGGCTACTCGGAGAGTGGCCTCATGAACACGGAGGTGAGATATTTGTCTTTTATCGATTTTCGATTAATCTGTTAGTAAAATAGAATGGGAATGCAATAAAAAATTTAAAGATCACGATGAAAAATTAATTCCCGCAATTTTAGGAAGTAATTCACGACGCCCTCGCAAGAGTGGGCACAAATTGGCGCATGACCATCTTGGTTTGTCGCGTGATTTATGCCAAACGCCAACCTAAACCCTTAAATGAGATTACCCTGACAATTCCGAGGAATCCTAATTGCGACTTCTGATTTTTAGGGAAATAATTGTCGGGAATCTAGTAGATTTAAATAGAGTAAAGTGTACAAGGCAAAGCCAACTAGACACGTTAATTCCCTTGGGTCAATATTTTAGATGGCATTTATTTTAGAACATGAACCTCGAAACTTTTTTTAAAGAGCTAGGAATTTACATCACGTTAACATCGAAAAAGATTTCAACGCTCCTTAAATTCTAAAACCTTCGACAAGCAAACTCTAATCACCCTTTCATAAATGGTTAATGAATTAATTGCAAAAAAGGAAATAATATGAATAAATGTTCAGGTTCGCGACGTCGATTTATTGTCTGCCTGCGCCGTCGGAATAGCGATCTTCGCTTACCCGATGTTTCAGAAAGGGCGGAATATCGATGAGGTAGATATTAAATGGTTATTTAGTTCTTACAATATTATATATGTATATATATATATACATATTTATCACAGTTGGAAATCACGGCGGAGAGCGTGCTGAGCAACATCGGCTTCAATTTTACGGTCGAGTCGAAGTCGTTCAGCAACTTGAAGGTGTTTATTATAGATTGCTTGATAGAGAGAGAGAGAGAGACAGAGAGAAAGAGAAAGAGAGAAAGAGGGGGAAGTGAGAAATAGAGAGCGAGAAAGACGGAGAGAAAGTTCAAGAGCCATTCAGTACCTCACCGACTAAATGGCCATGCTGCTCAGCCTCTTTTCCGTGAAGAGTCCCAATCGCAAGAAGGATATCGAGAAGTTCCTGAAACGACTCAAGGAAGAATGCGAGTCAGTTCAGCTTTTTTTTACTCAAAAAGTCAATCAACTCTGTTAAAAAAAACTAGGCTTGCACAAAACAGAGCCTTAAAGCTATCAAATTTCAGCAAGACGAAGAAGGAGGGCGTGCCGCTTCCCAAGGCAGCTTCCAAGGCATCAAAGACGTCCAAGGAGAAGTAGGTCAATGGAGTCTACGATTTAAAACGTTTTATCAGTAATGAAATATTAGATGGTTACTGTAATTGACGATTTATAAGTTACATTTTTTTAATTTTCCAGGTCGACCCGCAAAATGAAGTAGAGGGCAGAAGAGATCGATCTCATCTTCTAGTGCGTTCTCTTCCTTTCCCATTCGCGTGCTCTGATTCTCTGCTACTCTCATTTCAAATCATCACGCACCATCTTCCCTGTAACCCCTCCCCCCCTCCCCTCCAATTTGACCAAGATACTGGCCCGCCTACTTCACGGCCGCCACGACCCCGTATGACATGACACACTCCTAAGAACATTCTACTGACTTTATAGAACAACATCATTCCAAAGAACATTAACCCCCCCCCGTCCTCTGATCACATTTCCTCTCTTACGGATAAAAGACGTATAACGTCTGTCTTCTTGTTTCAATTAAATTGCATTCTCGTGTCAGCAGTACGGAAAAAGACGTTGAAAATCTTGCGCCGTCAAGTGACGGCGCAAGATTTTCATGAGAATTTAAACGACAGTACTTTAAACACACTTTTGTGAGAAGAACATTACAAATATGTCAAGGTTTCTTAGATTCAAAACATGGCTTTTCTCCTAATCTTTTTTCTTCGTCTAAATTCCTTCTTTACTCATCTCCATTTCTTCCAAGACCACTTTCTCACTGCGCCGGTCGCGGTGATTTGCTCTGGGTAATGTTCAATTTATTAAATCGTTCCTGCCAAAACCGATTCAGCGAGAAAAAAGTTCTACTTATCACTCATATTTTCTTTCTTTGTTTGGTTGTTCATATTTGTATCTGGATTTCTGAACGCCTCGATATTCATGCCTCTCTTGATATCGAACCATCAAATCCTTATTAAAATTGCGTGAATTTTGATTATTTCTCTTTTTTAAAAGAATATTATGCGAGGTCTTAAAATGTTTCCGATATTGAGAAGGAGTGAATGCTATTCCATCATTGCAATGCCACGTCTCACTTCGGTAGACGTCAGTAAAGTTAATGTGCAATTAGAATGTGTTGTTTCTTAAATTTATTAACTAAATTTATTATTTTGTAATATTTTGCGTAAATTTTTGATATGCATCTGAAGAAAAGATAGGATGTGAGGAAGCGAGGAGAAAGGGAGAGAGACAGAGAGAGAGAGAGAGCGAGAGAGAGAGAGAGAGAGAGAGAGAAATGCTTAGATATCGCGATTGCTCCTCGGCTAGCATAAAAGCTAGCCAGAAAAACACTCGGAGGCAATCAATACTTTTTTTCACTCAGCGATTTCCACTCCATTCTTCTAATTTCTTTTCACAAATTTATTTTTAGATATTATTTATGGTATGGTGCCTACATATGTTCTTGTTCTGTTCGTTACACGAATAATGCCTGAATTTTTTTGGGAAAAAAAAATAATTTAAAAAAACATAATACTACAAATCTTAATTTAATATTGTTATTATTATTATTTCAAACGTGAAAATTCGGTGCGTCTACCTGGCGATCGCAATCGGCGTTGCTGCAGCGGAGTTTCCCTCAGGAAGTTGGAGGTAACCACGGAGTTCCTGGCGGATTCGGTAGAGCTAACGTTGGTCCAGGAAGAGGAGTTGTAGGTAACTACGGAGGTCCTGGTAGCGGAGTCGGTGAATTTGGAGTTAGCGGTGGATCGGGTGGCGGAATTCCGGGCCACCATGGACATGGCGGTTCCGATCACGGCTATCACGGTCACCTTGGCCATCACGGCCGTCACCCCTCCTCGCGCGGCCCACTACCTCACGCGTCCTCGCGCGGGCCACCACCTCACCCCTCCTCGCGCCCCCCCCCCCACCTCGCGCGGGCCACCACCGCACAACATTAGTTCACATTCAAATTAATATTAATATTCTCTTCGCCAAATAAAGTACATACATACATATATGTAGTTTTTTTTACTTAATGCATTAATTGAACGGGAAATCTTGAAGAAATGAAGATAGCAAAACGATTCGGAATGAAAAGCTCTTCTCTGAAGGCCTTTGTAACTTTTTGCCACGAAGCAATGACAATTTATTGGTGTGCAATTCTGAGAAGAAGTAATTCAAACAACAATAAGAATATCAATGCATTCATCACAAGATGGCGCAAGCGTTTCGCTTGTCCTCAAGTCGAGCACAGAACTGGAGGAAAGAGATGAAGTCGAACTCATTTGCTCGGCGGAGACGCTGCTGCTGTTGCTTGCTCAGCAGCGCGTGACACGCAGCGCGGGCCGCTTCCTCCAGGCGAGGCAGCGCGCCGCCAATGAAGCCCTCGAAGAAATTCAGACTTCAACTACGGGCTCGGCCAGCTTTAGACATCGTTGGATACTATTCTATTAGATCTTGTGTCAGTTCTGTTAATATATTACACTTGTTATAATATATTAACAGAACTGACACAAGATCTAATAGAATAGTAGCCAACGATGTCCAAAGCTGGCCGAGCCCGTAGTTAACAATGGTAACGTTATTCAAAATCGCCAACAAATTTGTCATATAAACTTTTTTTTAACTTGTCAACAAAATGACTTCAACTGAACCAACCGTGACGACGGTGTCCTGAATACGCGCGACGACTCTTCCAGAACGAGAGGAAGCGGCACTCGCGCTGTGATCGAGCTGAATCTTCGTTCTGCTTCTGGGATATTCCCTCTTCTTCCTCAGGTCAAACACTGTCCATGAACGCCCACCCGCATTCAACAAAACTGTGAACATCTCCTCGGATGCATCAATCGTGTACAGCTTGACAGGCTCGAATATCCAATTTTCTTGATGTTGCTTGAATAGATCGCTCTTCAGGAATTCCAGCTCCTCGTTGCTGAGAAGGCGTCTTCCCGCCATTCTGGCAATCTGTTTCGCTGCGTAGCACCGATGATGGAAAACCTCAGGAAAATCAACCCGATGTTCCATGACGCATTCGCTCGAAATGACTTCACCAGTAATCCGAGAGGCGATATAGCGGAACGAACACTTTCTGAGGGTGCCTGACCCGAACCAATTCTCATAAGAAAGCAGATAGATATGGTCCGGATAGATCTCCTCAACAGTCAGCGAGACATCAAACGGGATATTATCCGTGAAATGGATGTACATGGATACTTCGAATGTGACGTTATCGTCAAAGAGGGGTGATGAACTGGTGATGCTCACGATTGTAACTCCAGTCCTTTTCACGGCGATGGGAACGAAGAGACGCGTTGCGGTTGCGAACGCGGCTGCCGCAATGCTGCCAGCATCTTTCGGCACTGGCACCGGAAGCACGCACGTTGCATGGTGTGCGAGTTTTCGTGACGTCATCGGCGCGAGAGGAGTAAGAAAGAGTCTGTGACGGTCAGGCTTATAGGTCGCCAAGCAAAGGAAGCCTGGGAAAGAGAGGGGTTCCTTGCGGAGAAGACGACGAGCGAGAACAGGGAATTCCGTTGAATTGACACTGATTGGAGACTTCTGGCACCAGAGAATCGCGTGCTCGGAAACGGCGACAATCATCGGGACTTTGTGAACTTCCTCCATGGGGACGTCGGATGGGAAGAAGCCGAGAAGAGACGAGACACGAAGAGCCATTGAATACTCTAAAGGAAGAACCGTTACAGAAGAGAGAATGCATATCTTTTAGAATTCTTGCTATAAAAATCTGTACTGTACATCTATTGTGATTGTGGATTATATATATATATATATAATCATACATATTATATCGTAACAATGTGCAATTCAAGCAGAAAGTAGGATACCAGAAAAAGAGTCGATACGAATGAATGTCGAGAAGAAGTAAAGGCACAGCACATAAGCTTAATTAGTTGCGATTCAAGACTGCGCTAACTGAATATTATGCCTTAATGAGGCGTTGATTATGCCAAGAGAGAAGTATCCTTACATTCTCACGTTGCCGATCCCTTTTCCTTCTCTCTCTTATACTTTTCTCATGGCCTCCATTATCAATAATGTTCATTTAGCGCAGTCTTGAATCGCAATTACATATGCAATTAAAGTGTTCTTCTCCTCTTCTCTTCATTCATTCGTATCATAACTTTTGCTTTCTTATTTCTACTTTCTTTAATCAGCCACTGCTTAAATTGCTCTTTGTTACAAAATAATATGTACGAATTTAGAATCAAGAACGACTTATATTTTTTATTGTAGCGAGAATTAATAAATAACTTTCTCTCTCTTCCGTATCGGTTTTTATTTCTAGAGCATTCAATGACTCTTCGTGTCTCGTCTCTTCTCGGCTTCTTCCCATCGGACGTCTAAATGCAGGAAGTTCGAGAAAGAGAGTGAGAGAGAGATAGCGATAGAGAGTGAATGAGAGCGACAGCCAGAGGAAGCAAAAGAGTCGAGAAACGGAGACGGAGAGGTAAAGAGCGAGAGCATCAGAGCTTGCCTTGCCAAATAATCATCTGATTTTTTCGGTTTGCTCTTTTCGGTGTCTTTGATCGGCTGTGTTTTATGACATTTCTCTCTGCTCATCATCATACGCCTTTATCTTCTCTCTTTCTCTGTTCTTAGTTGATATCGAAGAAGCCGTCGGGGGCGGGCGCCAGAGGAGGGACGAGAGGAGCGGCTGCGCCCATCGGAAGAGTCGGCGTCGCCTGGCAAGGAGGTGTCTCATTTTCTTTCTCTCTCTCTCTCTCTCTCTCTCTCTCTCTCTCTCTCGCTTCCTCCCTTCACTCTCTCTTCCTCTCTCCCCTCTTTCTCTCTCTCTCTCTCTCTCTCTCTCTCTTCTCTCTCCATCTCTCCCCTCTTTCTCAATCGCCCGTTCTCTCTCTCTCTCTCTCTCTCTCTCTCTCTCTCTCTCTCTTCCAGTCTCAATCGCCATCCAACCTGAATAGGATTGGCAACGTTGGCTGCCGGGGTCTCCTTCACCGTTTCTTTGGATTGCTCCTCCATCGGCTTGTCCTCCTGCACAAAGAATGACTTTTTTCTTTAGTATATTTCTATTGTTTGATTTTTTTTAAATTATTATTACAGTAATTTTCCTTCTTGGGGCTAGTTAAAAGTAATTATGTTATTCTTCTTTAATGTTTTACGAAAATTTCTGTGATTGTTTGAAAAAAACTATTGACGATTGACCTCCGACTTCTCCGATGCCTTTGACGGCTTCTTCTTAGCCTGAAAGTAAAGAAGAGGAATAATTTGTCGATAACTGCTCCGGAAATATAGACACATAAGACTGTTCTCTCCAATGATGATTGCGTCATTGACCTTCTTGAGGTCGTTGATCTGCTTGAGAGCTTTTCGCCCGAAATTCTCGACCACGGATGAGGAGGATGGGAACGACGGCCGGGAGGACGAGGACGCCCGCGAGCACGAGGGACCAGCCTAGGAGAAGAAGTTGTCTCAAGGAATAAGTATGGCACTGTCAATGCTTGCGAAAACGTTCTGGGTGGTGTAGTTCGGAGTCCCCAAAACAATGTAAATAGAGTTAAATATAGCACTCGCTCGTCATACTCTAGATTACTATTGCTTCAGAGACGCTGACAATTAGGATGGGTCTGTAAAATAGACTGCACCTTTTCTAACCCTGGGTGTTTTATGTTGGACAAATATGATCGCATACTGAACACAAATATGTCCACTTTCATTCTATGACCAGAGTTTGTTCAATACTCGAGGACAATCCGGGCTTCTGCTATCTCATACGATGTCGAGAACGTAGTTTCCTGACCGAGTTGCACAATCCAGGACACAGTGGCGTTAGCCTCCGGCTTGCCGGTAGTGCTGGAAGGCTCAGGCGAAGTGGGCGTGGTCGTGGAAGTGGGCGTGGTCGTAGAGAATATATCTGGCTCGCGGGCGACGGCTGAATAAAAAAAAATTAGTAATTTTTATGAACGATAAAGCTAAAGGAGCCAAAAAACTCAATTTTGAATTCGATAGGGCTAGAAATCTTTGGGGAATTCTTTCTGTTTTCGTCCATGAACAATGTTATTTAATTACTGTTTTTAAAAGAACATAAAAATGTCGAGATAACCTCCGTAGGCGGTAGAAGCGAAAAGAAGGAGCGCAAAGAGAAAGGCCGAGAGCAGACGGAGAGGCAGCCGTCCCATGGCAGTAAAAGGAGATGAAATGAGCTGCATGGGCAGCAAAAAGCTTCCATTTCTCCATGGAATTCTATTTTGCATATATCATTTACATAAGTATTATCATCTACATATATTTCAGACAAAGTTCAATAGATAAGTGCTTGTAGCGCCTAGAGACCCAACATATAAGACAGTGTGAATTAAAAAAAATTGGTTTTTTTCCTGCAATTTTCGAATAAGCAGTTATTTTTGGCACGGATTTAGAATATTCCACTGCGTGCCAGTTTTGACGATCGTTAAAATTGTCAAAACGCTGATCTGGAAATTTTACCGATCGTCAATAATGGCAAACAGTGGAATATTCTAAATCCACTGTGGAAAATTCTAAATCCACATTGGAATATTCTAAATCCACAGTGGAATATTCTAAATCCACAATCGAATATTCTAAATCCACATTGGAATATTCTAAATCCACAGTGGAATATTCTAAATCCACAATCGAATATTCTAAATCCACATTGGAATATTCTAAATCCACAATGGAATGTTCTAAGTATACAGTGGTCTCTTTTCCTATCCTTACTCTCTCTCTCTCTCTCTCTCTCTCTCTCTCTCTCTCTCTTTCTCTCTCTCTCTCTCTCTCTCTCTCTCTCTCTCTCTTGCTCCCCTTTTCTCTCTCCTCTCTCTCTCCCTTTTCTCTCACTTCGCTCTCTCCTTCTCTCTCTCTCTCTCTCTCTCTCTCTCTTTCTTTCTTTCTCTTCCTCTGGCCGTCCGGCGAAGCTTCTCCTATTTAACTCTTTGCATTCCTTAGAGCATCCATTGCTCTATGGAATGCAAAGAGTCTTCGTGTCTTGTTCACTAAAAGCCGCCTTTTGTCAATCCACCTCCTACATACGCCATGTCCACTGGAGATGATTCCGGTCAATTGTCTAACGCTACTGCTCTCAAAACAAGACTCACGAATGATATGCGGCAGAATCCTTATGGCAATCCCTAATAGAATAAGAATCCTATTCCTTTGGCAACTTAATCCGATTCATCCTTTCTCTCGAAGAAAATTAGTGAGGTCGCTCGTGTAAGACCTAATCTTAAATCCGCTCATCGTCAACGGAAGGCTTTGGCTGGATTTTAATTCAAGCATGATTCGTACCACGAATCTACAGCCAGAAAAATAACAAAGCAGATTCATTAATTGCGGTTCTTCATCAAAACTCTCTTCCTTTCTCTCTTCTTTCCCTCTCTCTCTATACTTCCATTACATTTTTCCCGTTTCCCCTCTCTCTATCAAGCACTGGATCTCTTTCAACCCCAATCAATCCGCAAATCCACTGTCATTTCCAGCCACTATTTCTTATACATTTATCGCGTAAACAAAGATAATAATGATAACAGTCACAATAAGCGCCAAGTTAATATGACGCCAGACACGAATAAACTACTCGGCCAGCTAATAATATAAAGAAAACGAGACATGGAAATGATTGTGGCCAGATCGATATGCCTTAAGCCTTTGGCATAACCTTAAGATAAGGTAGGGAGGGTTAAGGCTTAAGGTCTCGGCCCTAATTAGGCTCTTCTTACTCGGTGCGCGCGGCGAGAGCGATGACTCCGCATGCCGAACGGGCACCAGCATTGCCCGTCTTCAGCGACTCTTCCTTCTTCTCGCCTTCGCCCTTGCCTACAAACGAGGATCATTTCCTGCCTTTTTCAGCATTTATATAGTAAGCATATAATGCATAAGAATAATGGCGATAACGTGAGTTTTCAGGCTGAAAGACACTTTATTTTCTTTTTTTTCCACCATCTCGTTGATCACTCTTTGTTGCTGTTTCTTGCTTACAGTACTCACCATCTTGGCTACAGAAATACAGTACCCGCCACAATAAGCCTATCACAAGACCTCATGATTAATAAGCTTTCCTCTGGAAGTACCATCCCAGCTTTGTCATTGATATACCTACCGTATCCCTTCACTTTCATCCCTCTACCGTAACCATTCCCTCTTCCCTTCCTCTTACCCAAGTCATCGACTCCAGCGTGCACGACGAGACTGCGGCCGACCACCGAGTTGACGCCGTGCAGCTTGATGAGGCTGTCGGTGATCTCGAACTTGGCCACTCCATCCGCGCCCGCCTCCACGTTGCCGAGGTCGCCGACGTGGCGGTTGTCATCCTGGATTCAGAGAGAGAGAGAGAGAGAGAGAGAGAGATAGAGAAAGAGAGAGAGAGAGAGAGAGAGAGAGAGAGAGAGAGAGATAGAGAGAGAGAATGTGGAAGGTGAGAGAAACTAAGGTAAGAGAAAGCGGGAGATAAAAATAGAGATAGAGGGATATACAAGGAGGGAGAGAGAGAGAAAGTCAAAGGAGGGAAAGATGGAGAGGGATTGCGAGAGTGAGAGAAAGGAGGAGATACCGAGTTAGAGAGAGAGATATACAATGTGAGAGATGGAGATACAGAATGAGAGAAGAGAGGGACAGTCGAATAAATTGATCGAACCGATTTGAATATTTTGTATTCATAAACATATTCAATTTAGATTGGAGCTGTGGGAAATCTTTTTTTAATGAATTGTGTCTTTAAATTGAATAAATATATAATAAATGACTATTCACCTTTACAACAAATTATATTTTAAAATAATAAACAAGGAGAAATGCTGACTTTCGGGCCTCCGTGGGTCTTGCCGAAGGGGTTGAAGTGAGGGCCGGCAGAGATGCAGCCATTGGTCGAGTCGCCGTACTGGTGCACGTGGAAGCCGTGCAGGCCAGGGGACAGGCCAGTGATCTCGCCCTTCAGCACCGTCGGGTCAGACTCTTGCTTCTGCAAGGAGAGAGAGAGAGAGAGAGAGAGAGAGAGAGAGAGAGAGGGAGACAGAGAGAGGGAGAGAGAGGGAGGGAGGGAGGGAGATACAGAAAGAGAGATAATGATGAAGAGGGAGAGAGAGGGCGAGAGAGAGAGAATGTGAGGGAGAGGGAGAGAGAGATGAGTAAAAGCACTTATCTAAATTTTAAGAGAAAGCAGGCAATAATGGTCACCTCGATATTTGCTTTTAAATCCTTGCCCCGGGTATTGTCCCTTGTACTTCCAAAGAGAAATTAGAGATAAGAGGAGGAGAGGGGGGGGGGTTGCCATTGGCAACTTGCCAACAATCCAAGCAGACCAGACCGACCTGGAACAAGTGCACGACTCCTTGAACGGTGTCTCCTCGAAGAACAGCGACGGCGTGGTCGGACATTGCTTGGGGTTGCTGTCATATACGAGTAAAATAAATTACCGATTCTAACACTCGCATTTTAATATTGATTTAAATGAGGGCGATCACTTTTTTTCAAATTTTAAATTGCCGCAGACATTCGCATTCTCAAACGCGCGGTTCTATTTTCATTTTCACGAAAGTATTTTGTGCGACTGGCGAAGTAACTAGAAAATGATAGATTTCCTGCTTAAAGCGTGAACGCGGCAACTCTAATCTGCTAGCTATTTTAGTGATCGTCCTCCTTTAAGCTGACATCTGCGAAATCATATCAACGACGAATTAGTTAGAAATTAATGCTGCCCGGAGAATTCTTTTCAAGCAAAATCTCCGTCCAAAAAAACATACTTTAGTAATACGAAAACATAAGGTAACTCAATTTCTCCGAACAGCCATCCAAGTTATTCAAACAAAAGGTTTCTTGCAATAATTGGACAAAAACGAGTTAATGATGGAAATGGAAAGAAGAGAAACCTGTCGGAACACGCTTAAAAATAACGGAAGAAAATGACCACAAAGTAATATTCTGACTTCAATAAACGGTTAATGTGCGAAATAATAGTAACAATCTAAATGTCAAACCAGTACTCGAAACGGCTGAAAAAAGGGAGCAAATAACGTGCAAGAGATCGAGGTGAAATTCAGAACAAAGAAATGGAACAGCACAACTGCAAAGGGAGGAGGCGCGGTGATATTATGAAAAACCGAGCGACAGGATATAAGTGGAGACGAGGGAGCGAAAGAAATAGAACAAGGCGAGAGGCGAGAGAGCACGAGAGGGTCAGAGGAAAGAGTGCACGAGAAGATTTCGAAACGAGCGAGAGAGAGAAAGAGAGAGAGAGAGAGAAAGAGAGAGAAAGAGAAAGAGAGAGAGAGAAAGAGAGAGAGAGAGAAAGAGAGAGAAAGAGAAGAGAGAGAGAGAGAGAGAGAGAAAGAGAAAGAGAGAGAGAGAGAGAGAGAGAGAGAGAAAGAGAGAGAGAGAGAGACAGGCAACAAGCGAAACATACAGCTAACGTTCTTCTTACGTTCTGCAAGAAGGCAGAAACTACAAACGTTGCGAAACAGCAAGACATCATTCAATGTGATCGAGGCGCCGCAAATCAAAAGAATAGACTCGGTAGAAAATTCGCGAGGGAAAAGAATGAAGAATGCTCGTGCGAGGGCCTGGATAAGTCGTAGTTTGTAGCCTTGCGTCGCACTAACATCAAATAACACTCTAGGCACCACAATACTCGCACCAGTGAACTTTGAACACTCCATTCTTCGAAAAGCGCACCAAGCACTTTGACCTCTCTAATCATTCATGATATTGGTTTAGCAGAGTAGACTGAAAACAAACAAGTCAAAATCCTAAGGAAGCAAATCATTCTTTCATAATTCTCCATGGCAATCAACAAAAACGGTCAAAAGGTAGATATGAGCACTCGATGAATGCTAGAGGAGTATGTGTTAGTTTGGGATGCAAACAAGAACACGGGGTATGGAGGCCCCCAAATGGACCCCCACGGAATTGACAACCTTGAAGAGTGCGTGGATGCCCTGAACTAGCGGGAAGAAGAACATTGCCGGAGCGGTGGCAGGTGAGGGTGCTCTGCTTACCTGTAGTCAAGGTCACTGGGAGGCGATGATAAAGTGAGGGGGGGGGGGTGACGTCTCTTTGCTCCCGCCTCTTCCCTTCTCCCTCTCTCTCTCTCTCTCTCTCTCTCTCTCTCTGTCACTATCTCTATCTCATCACACACATTTATCTCTCTCTCTCTCTCTCTTTTCTCTCTCTGCTCTATGCCTCTCTTTATCTGCGCTACCTCTCCGACTCTCTCTGTCGCTCTGCAATCTTTACCGTTCAGAAAAGGATTTGACTGCGTATAATCTACGCTGCGTAACAGCGAAATGTTTCTTGCGCACGGACAACAACGGCAGGAGCCATTTTGAAGTCTCTTCCTACGTGGCTCGGGCAGGTATGGAGAGAATCAATGGAGGCATTGTTTATCTCTTGCATTCTCCTCTAACTCTCTCTCTGTCTCTCTCTCTCTCTCTCTGTCTTCCTCTGCAACTCCCTTACACAACTTGCATTCTCTAGCGCTCTCTTTCTCCTTTCGAAGCGCTCTCTCTCTTCGTTTGCAACCCTCCTGCACTCTCTCTCTTCCTCTGCAACTCTGCAAACAAACTGTCTTGCAATCTTTGCTTTCTTCGTTTGCAACTCTCTTACAATCTCTCTCATATAATCTCTATTGAATACCCCTTCTCTCTCTCTCTTTCTCTCCCTCTCTCTTGCAATGGAGAATACACGCAACAACAAACTACACATCAATGGCCTATGCTCGACTCCCTCTTCAC
>CALZFC010000059.1:2220000-2422500 GCA_945643635.1 Allodiplogaster sudhausi | reverse complement strand
GAATGGGGCATCATGGTGACTCGGTGGTTCTCATGGCCCACGCTACTATTTCAACCCCTAGCTGAATTTCATCAATGCTGAATAACCGGCTCCGGGGAGTCCATAAAAAATAATAAAACTGAGCCTACTATTATACCGAACTTAAGTACAGGCATGTTATTTAAGCACCGCTATTGTTATATTTATATAAATTTTGAACAAGAAAAAATAACAACAATGGCTGACTTTAGCTTCAACCAAATTCTTCCATTTTGCCCAGGATTAAGAGAAAAAAAATGGAGTCTATTTTCTATTTTACGTATTCATCTTAACTTATGAATTTTCCGGATCCATACCCCACCGGGTTTCAAAGAGTAAAACAAAATAGCTTGGAATCGAGGAAAGAAATTAAACAACAACAAAAAAAACTACTTACTGGCTCAGATCCGCGTTTTTGAAGAAGACATGCGAGTACTCGTTGAGCGCCATTGCAATCGGAACTCGTTGCTCCGAGATTGTTGCCTGTGAATTTATTTATTTTCTTTTTCAAAAATAAATAAAAGTGTTCCACCAAAACGACAAAAACCAAATTTTCCGGCTAGAAGAAAGAAAAGAACAAGAAAAAGAAAAGAAAAATAACCTGAAGAAGATTAGACGTGGATGCGGACAAGTTGAGCGAGTCGGAGAAGAAGGAAGAGTTGAATGAAGACGCAGCACCGCCTCCTGCCATATTCCCAATATGGCTGCCAATGGCGATGGGGCGGAGCCTAAGGGGGCGGAGCCTGAGGGGGCGGAGCCAGAAGCTGCCAGCATATTCGTCGAGCCCCACTCCGTGCTGCCGGTGCTTTCCTGAAGGGTTACAAAAAGGGTACCGTCGCTATTCTACGTACCAATCCTTAATTTTGGGCCTTACAGGAGGCATTAAAAGAGTCTAACTTGGTTGAATATTAAGTATATAATAATAATTTTAAAAAAGAAAAGAAAAAGAGAACCTGTCTCTGAAGTCGACCATCGCCAGTGTACGACGGCTGAAAGGGCGCCATCCCAAAGCTAGGTTGGCCAGCAGGCACTTGAGTGTACCTGTTGAAGACTTCGGCTTAGGAAGGTAGTAAAAAGGGAACACCAAGTAGATGTACAAACAATCGTCACTTGATAAAATACTCGTTTGATAGTTAATTACATCGTATTCCTAGACTAAAATCATTTAGAAATAAAATAACACTATTCAATGAAGGTGCATTCATTCAACTAAAATAAATTTTGAAAGAAAAGGAACTACATCTTATTTATTTATAAATAATATATCTAAATAATAAAACTGAAAAGTAGGGGGGGGGGAGTCTAAATTCTCACGTCGGTGTATTGCTTCTCGGCCTCGCTCGGGCCATGCCACCGCCTGGTGCGAAGGAGAAGGATGCGGAGAAGTTGAGTGGCACGTTGCTCTTCGTGAACTCGGACTCTAAAAAAGCGGTAGGAAACTGTTTCTAATTCTTCTTCTCTTTAAAGTAACAAAATATACCCTTTTATCTATGAAAATTAATGTAAATAACAACTTCCTTTTTCAGTTTTGCTTTTTTTTCAATGGTAAACCAGGAGAGATACGTATCCTAGGCTAGAAAATACTGGCTGTTGGATATATAAATGATTTAAGAAAGAGAATCAATGATCAACTACATTTAGAATAGAGATTAAAATTAAGAGGAGAAGGCTAATGAATAAAAAATAACCAGAAAAAATTCAATGAACGACTAGACTGAGAACTAAAATTATAGCTAAGGCTAAGGCTCAGGCTAAAACTAAGGCTAGCCATAAGGCTAATAAGGTAAAGTCTAATCGCTCACCGCTAAACTTCCTCTGGTGCTCGTCTCCGCCAGTGTACGCCGGCCGGATGGGCGGGCGGAGGGAGTGCATTCCAGGGCCCATGGACTGAGAGAAGGGAGAAGAGGCAGCAGCCGTGGAGGGAGAGCGGCAGGTGGCAGATGAGAAAGACGACCAGGGATCCTGCAATGGAGAGAGAGAGAGAGAGAAGAGAGAGAGAAGAAAGAGAGAAGAGAGAGAGAAGAAAGAGAGAAGAGAGAGAGAGGGAGAGGGAGAGAGAGAGGGAGAGTGAGCCGAGGGAGAGGGAGGGAGCAGAGAGAGGGACAGAGGTAGAGAGAGAGAGAGAGAGAGAGAGAGAGAGAGCAGAGAGGCAGAGGTCAAGATCCTGTATGGATGAAGGAATAGGACGAGGCAAAAAAAGAATATTACAAAGAAATATTATGTATAAGTATAAAATAAAAATAAAAAAACATCATGTTTGATTGAGAAATGTTTGATCCTACATTCTTGGTATTATGCCAAAAATCCCTCTGACTGACCCTGTCAAAGGTGGATGATCGCGCGAGCGAGATGTGCCCGATGGCATCGCGGAGTTCTTCGACACTCGCCGCGTTCATCTTGGGCACGCTGTCTGCAGGTCGAATGGTCAGCTGGCGAATACGCGATGCTTGCATCTCGTTGTCGTCTTCTTCCTCAAGGAATACTACGATACCCATGAGGAATACAGTAGTCCAGTTGATAGAGTGACTATTTCTTGGAAAGGAGAAAGAAGAAGAAAACAAAGTGCTCACTCTCCTCTCTCTCTCTCTCTCTCTTCTGTCCCCCTCTTTCACTCTCACTCCTTTACCTCCCGCACATTTTCTTTCACTCTCTCTTTATCTCTCTCTTTATCCCATTCTATGCCTCACTCCCTGTTTTCTTTCTGAACCTCTCCCTCCCTCCCTCTCTCTCTCTCTCCCTCTCTCTCTCTCCCTCTCTCTCTCTCTCTCTCTCTCTCTCTCTCTCTCTCTCTAACCTCATCCTCGCTGCTCGAACACGACGGCCACTCAGTCTTCTCTTCCACCGTTGCCACTCCTCCTCCGCTGGTCAGCGCCTCATCTGGCGGTCTTATCGAGTAGCCCTCCTCGTCGACTTCTCCTACTGCGGCACTCGACGCACCAGGAGGCGCACCGAAATTCGACGACGACAGGACGGGTGCAGAATTTGGTTGCTGGCTTGGCATGTCCAGAAGGTGCTGCACGACGCTGCTGGAGCCGATGCCATTTCGAGCGGCCTGGATATTGTGAGAGTTAGAAATGTATTAGTAAAAAAAATCATTAACTTGGACATTCATTAAATGTCCGTTTATGTTTTTTTTTAACAATAAGCAGCAGAATTTGAAGAACAACAAATTTAACAAGTGATAAAGATTGTGAAAAAAAGATGCAAACCTTCTCGCTTTTTGATGAGCTTGTCGTACTGTGGGCATCGTCGACACTAAAACTAGCAAACTATTTTTGTGTAATTTTTTTTGCTCTTTTTTGGGATGAGAATATCATGTCAAACCTGTCCAAATTAATTTAAATAAAATAACAACAAAAATAACTTTAGAAAAAATAAAATCTCATAATAATAACCATGCCACAGTCGCTTCTGCCTCTGCGACTGCTGCGGGGATGTCGCTCGTGGACTTCTTCGAAGGCCTTCGATTGTTGCGGCCAAATTTCAGGAAGCCTAGACAAGAGATTCGGACCATATCTGGGCTTCTAGACTGTGTTGGACAAGGAGGCACCTTCTTCTCTCTCTTTCACTCTCTTTCTCTCACTCCCCATCTCTCCCTCTCATTGTAAGCTTCTCTCTCTCTCTCTCTCTCATAGAAGTAGAGTCATCACCATTTCTAGCTACCTCTGATTGACACATGCATTCTTGACACTCTTATCAACCCAAAAATCGCGCATCTTATCTCTCTCTAGCTCTCTTCATTTCTCTGTCTCCTTCCCTATCCCAATCTCTCTCTCCCTCTCTCTGTCTCTCTCTCTCCCTCCCTATTTCTGTCTCCTGCATCGCTAGCTCTCAATCAGACCCACCCAATCATTCTAGCGTTATTGTTATCAATTTATGCCTCTTCCAATATCATTCTTTTATATGGCAGCTCGCAACTACAAATGAGTGCTTTCGCCCGTTGTGTTCTTCTATTTTCACAATTATCAATTCTCTCCTTCCCCATCTCCACTGACGGCGAACAACCGCAGCTGGTGCTGATCCACTCCTCCTTTCCTCTTTCTCTCTGCCGCTCTCTTCTCTCTTTCTCTCCTTCTTTCTCTGTCTCTCTTCCTTCTCCTCTTGTTGTCTTCTCTTCTTCTCTGCTGCATCCTTTCTGCTGTCTCTGCTGCGGCGACGTCTCATTAGGCCGGTTGCGGCCTTTAGGAGTCCTCCTCCGCTACCTTCTTCTTCCTCCTTGTCCTTGTCCTTCTCCCCCTTGTTGCTCCCTCTTCCGTTTCTGGTGATTTCCTTGATTTCCCTTTCGCACGAGGATGCCGTCGTGTTCTGGTGGTGTTTCTTGCCAATTGACTGATATGGAATCTCGTCGTGCCTCGCCTTCTCCATCTTTCCTTCCTTCTCATCCTCCTTCTCCTCTTCTTTCCCGCCTGCTCCTCTAAGGTCGTCAAAGCTCCTCGTCATCTCGACCACGCCGTTCAGCTGTTCCACGCGTCGCGGTCGAAGTGTGCGCATTTCGTGACGCGTCGCGGTCAGGGAGCCTCTAATCAACGGCCGCATTCTTGGCTTTCAACCTTCGCGCACGCATTTATGGTATGGTGGAGAGCGCGAGAATTAAAATTCGCGTTTATTTTTCACATTATAATATATAAGACAATTTCAACTAAAAAATTTGGCCTTTTTGAGTTTATCCCCGAATTTAGAACATTCCTGACGATATGAGAAATATTCAAAAAGCTGATATGTCAATCTTTCTCATAGTCAGTAATGATAATCGAAAAAGGCTTAATCCTTCTACGCAAACATTTTGTTATTCACAAACTCGCAATATATTTAAGGAAAATAGACCGCGCTTTGTTGCTGTACGAAAACGTTTACTTTCTCTTTCGCCCCTTTTGCGTCAAAGGATTAACGGAAGGAATCACACGATGCGCAACAAATCTGCCTCTGACGCACGCGAAAAGTATAGGGATGAAGAACTTTCTCAATCGGCAGAGATGGAAGATGTTAATGATGGGGAGTGGAATAATGTAGATTACAGCTCAAGCTTGTACTTGTACGAGATATTTTAGAAATCTGCAAAATTTCGAGAAGCACTTGATTAAGGACTGTGATGGCAATACGAGAAAGAGAGAGAGAGAGAGAGAGAGAGAGAGAGAGAGAGAGTAACATAGAGGGATAGAGAGAAAGAGAGAGAGTAACAGAGAGGGATAGAGAGAGAGAGAGAAAGAGAGAGAGAGAGAGAAACATTGAGGGATAGAGAGAAAGAGAGAGAGAGAGAGAGAGAAACATGGAGGGAGAGTTCCCTGGTTTTCATGGTCATCCAATAAATCCGTGGCTCACTCGGGCCGGGGTGGAATCATTTGAAGAGAATTCATTTTCAATATAAGCACAGACCAGAGTGCAAGTCTGTTTCTCGCACTTGAACTGCCCTTTTGGAACCTCCTCTTTTTCACCACAATGCAAGGGGTCTTTCTTTCCTCCGGTGAGGGGCCAGGGGGGTCTCTGATGCCCCCTCCCCTCGGGCTCTTCTGTGTGAGTGCGCTGTGGCTGCTGCCTTGGAGACGAGGCAATCCTCTCTATCTCTCTCTCTCTCTCCTCTCTCAATTTCTCTCTCTCCGTCTCTCTCTCTTCTCTCTCTCCTCTCTCTCTCTCCTCTCCGCCTCTCTCTCTCTCTTTCTCTCCCTCTCACTTGCTCAAGCAGCAACCCTCGTGATTCCAAAAGGGAACGAATATACACGACGAGACATTGCACTGCATTTCTGCTTCATCTCTCTCCTCTCTCTCTCTCTCTCTCTATCTCTCCCTATCTCTCTCCTTCTCCAACGTTCTCTCTCTCTCACTATCTCTTTCTCTATCCTTGTCTCATTCTCTCACGCATCAGTCCATACTAGAGGAATGCGAGAACAACTCTCTGCAGGATGCTTCCGCAATGCCGCTCCATCTTCTGCTCTGCCGTACTTCTATTCCCTAGACTCTTTCTCTCGCTCTCTCTCTCTCTCTACACACTCTCTCCTCTTTATCATTACTCTCTTAATCCCCTCTTTCTCTCTCTCTCTCTCTCGGTCTCTCTCTCTCTCCTAGCTTCATCCCTTTTGCCATGTCGGTTTTTCCGTCCGGCAAGCGCCAAAAATGCTTCGGAATGCAGCAAGAGGGCCTGGTCACAAAGTTAAAGCAATATACAAATCTAGGGAGGGGCGATGGAGGAAGCCTCTAACAACCGTAGAAATTGGAAAGAAATGTGAGAGAGAGAGAGAGAGAGAGAGAGAGAGAGAGAGGGAGGGAGGGAGAGAGAGAGAGAGAGAGAGAGGGAGGGAGGGAGAGAGAGGTAGAGAAAGTAAGAGCTAGTGATAGATGGGAATAGTATACACCAATTAGCAATAAACATGTCTAATGAAAATTATTTTCCTTATAAAAACAGTGAGCCGGGGAAGGAGAGAAAGAACGGCTTTCATTAAAGAAACTTTCTAAAAAATAATATGCATGGGGTCGAAATACGAAACGTCCTTTGAGGAATGAGATGAATAGAAATAAAGACAAGTATATCGAATACGAGAGACGCACATTGATGAACACGAAAAGCACACACTAGGTGATGGAATTATTCTTGACGAAATTAATCTTGACGAAAATATTCTTGACGGAATTATTCCCGTCTCGTAGTCAGGAGTTCCCATGCGAAGAGGCAGGAGGAACAAGGGCGTAGTGAGGCAAGAAACATCTGGTTGCTCTTGATAAGGATAGAGGTGGCAGCGAGCGAGAGAGAGAGAGTGAGAGAGTGAGAGTGAGTGAGTGAGAGAGAGAGAGGGAGAGAGAGAGAGTGAGAGAGAGAAAGTGTGAGTGACAAAGAGAAGCAGTGAGGATTGATTGCGAATAGAAGGGTGAAGCAGAGAAACGCAATAAGATACGTGAAAGAGGGCGAGATTGCGAGAGTAGAAAAATGAGGGAGTGAGAGAGAGAGAATTCGAGAGAACATGCAAAGAGTGAGACAGAGAAAGAGAGATGGAGAAGAGCTAATCGAGGATACTTCAGGGAACGAACATCCCTGTAAGGGAAATGCCTGGAGTTGCCAAGGGAAAAAAAGATTGACGGGGTCTTGCAAGAAAAGCGGATAAATAGAGTTTGCTAAGAAATTAAGGAAGCAGGAGAGAAAGGGAATGTGAGAACTAGAGAGTGAGAGAATTAGAGAGTTAGAGAATTAGAGAGAGAGAGAGAGAGAGAGAGAGAGAGAGCGACACAGAGAATAGAAAGTGAATAAGACATATAAAAAGGGAGGATAAGAAAAAAGGAAGTAAATAAAACGGGGTTCGATGTAGGTGAATTAAGTTAGAAAAAAAGTGGGGGAACCCCGAAAAATATTACAATTTTAAGTCAACATTAGCCCTCCAAACACTGATGTCATAAAACGAGAAAACAATCTTTAAATAGGTTACTAAAATACATATGTAAATCCACATCCAAGGCGTGAACAGAGAGATAAGCATCCAAGGGCGGGACCTCGAAGGGTATACGACAGTAGAGAGGGAGAGACGGAGAGAAAGAGAGAGAGAGAGAGGCTTGAAACGAGAGAGAAGGAGAGAGAGAGAGATAGAGAGAGAGAGAGGAGATAGAAAGAGAGATGGAGAGAGAGTGAGAGAGAGAGTGAGAGTGAGAGAGGAGAGTGAGAGAGGAGAGAGAGAGAGAGAGAGCGAAAGAGAGAGAAATGGAGTGAGATAGAGTGAGAGAGAGAGGAGAGAGAGAGATAGAGTGCTACAAGGTTCTCCCCCTTCTGAGGCGGCTGATAGCTTTTAGCACGCGCATCAAAAGTGGCACTTCTATCTTTAGCTCTGAGCTGCAGAATAAGAGAGTGTCAGAGAAAAGAGAGTGCCAGAGAAAAACACTGTCATAGAAAAAGAGTGTAGAGAGAAAAGAGAGTGTAAGAGAAAAGAGATTGTCAGAGGGAAAAGGGTTTTAATGCAACAGATTAAAAGAAAGGTGTGTAAATGGTAGGGTCACGAGCAAAACTCATGATGGAGGATTTAGGAGAAATCCTTCAAAAATAATAAAAAGAAAATAAAGACTCGAGGGATATATTATATCCCTTTCACAGATGAAATAGATAGAAAGCCTAACTAGTAACCCCCCCCCCCCCCCCACCCTCTCGTATTCAGTTTCCACTCCTACGCATTCAACTAGGATTAGCATTAGAAGGAATCCCGATACTGTCTGGGGGATGACGACGATGGAATGTGCCGAATATGAAAAATACATAGACATAGAGAGATAGAGAGAGAGAGAGATAAAGAGAACGAGAGAGCGAGAGAATGAGAGAGAGAGAGAGCCGGAGAAGGAGAAACTGAGAGAGAGAGAGAGAGAGAGAGAGAATGAAGAAGTAAAAAAGGACAACGCCCATCTCTTAAAAGGGTCTTGGAGTAAATATTCGGAAAAATCCATCTAGTAGAAAATAAGAAATAATACCTTCATAATAATATTAAAAAAATAGCAACTGCTCATGGAGTCAATTTCATAATTGACAAAGTCAAAGAAGGCGCTATTCTATTCTGACGAGCAAAGGAAAGAACAGAATAATGCAGAAAGGAAACCGTGACATGGACTGAAGAAAGAGAATGGACTCTCTTTGTATGGATTCGACAGATTCGTCTGTGAATCATGTAACAATGGAGACGTCTTGTCAAATTAGCTGAAATGTAGTCCCAAAAATGTTCAAGGGAAAATAATGTTTGGTAAGACAGGAAGAGGCAGAGGATGGTCATTCATATAGGCAGACAAGGGTGAGTTTATCAACAGCTATTATATCAGAAGAAAAGTACCCTAAAGAATAATACGCAACAAGGATCTAAATAATATTATCTCAAGAATGTACAGTAATAATGATAAGGAAAAAATGATTATTAAAAACAATTCTTTAAAATATGTCTGCTACTCATTAAAACAGAGTTAAATAAAACATTGTAGAGAGTGAGAGAAAGAGAGCGAGATACAGAAAGAAGAGAGAGAGAGAGAGAGAGAGAGAGAGAGAGAGAGAGGAAGAGAGAGAGAGTGAGAGGGAGAGAGAAAGAGAGAGAGAGAGAGAGAGAGAGAGAGAGAGAGAAGAGGAGCGAACTAAATCTTATTCCCTTTGAATTGGGTGGGAGCATCCTAGAAAGGGAACCCGGGAAGTGAAAATAAATCTCTCTCTACTAACTAGCTCAATCATATATTCTTTTCTTTTTGGCTCGAAGGAGGAACGTTGAAAGTTTCCCCGATTTTTCCGTGATGAATTCACTCCGCTGCACTACAGATCGGAATTGAGTTATAAGCAGTTTGAGGGGCAAAAAAAAAGAATAATTTGTATTAATCTAAAAAATTACCATAGTTATCACTTTTTTCTCAAATTTTTTTTATCAATATACCAATAGCGCATGCTAATTTACAAAGTCTGTGCCAAGTACGCGTTAAAGAAAGAAGTAGAAGAATATATTAATAAGACTCCAGGATTCGCACCATCAGAGTTCCGACAATTTAGCAAGATTAAAATAGTAGAATGAGAACCACCGGTTCACTGTGATGGTCAATTCAGTATATAACCTTTAGTTTCTTCATAATATCCCGGTTTTTGCTTTCTCGTTCCCTCACTCCCTCTCTCTCTCTATCTATCTCTCCCTCCCACTCCCCTCACTTCTCTCTCACACACTCCTTTCTCTCCCTCTCTCCCCACTTTTCTCTCTCTCTCTCTCTCTCTCTCCGCCATACCTCCTCCTTCCCCGTCGGTGCCTCCGTATCGGCGCTGCTCATGCTCGGAGTCTTCTTCCTTTTCGGTAGCCACATCGCCAGCTTCTGTCGACTCCCACCGAGGGATGCCTTCAATTTTATTTCCATTTTATATAATTTTATATATTTTGTATATATTATATTTTATATAAGTCCGTATATGTAATCGCAACACTTGAATTTTTCATCATAATCAATTTACTTGACTCCTATAGAAGGAAAGCAATAATATACTGGAAGAATACGGTTCTTTTAAGAGAACTTTTTTTATATTTTACTCTCTCTCTACCAAAAAATATAATGTAAGAATACGGTAGTTTTTTTTTACTTTCTCTCTCTCTCTCTCTATCTCTCTCGCTCTCTTTCCCTTTCCCTCTCTCTCTTTTTCTCTCTCCCTCCTCCCTCTCTCTCTCTTTTCCTGCCCTTTCTCCTCACCGAGAATGACGTGGACATCCCAGTGGATGGAGGTTGATGTTGCTGCTGCTGTTGCTGTGGCTGCTGACTCGTCGAGAGTTGGCCTCCAGTGGAAGTCGAGCTCTCCGATGCAGTTGGAGAGCTCTGGAAAATGGAGAGCATTCATTTCTCCGTGATTTTATGTGCAAGCTTTAAAAATCATTAGAAAATCGCACTTTGGTATTTAGGGAAAAAATTTAAAACAGTTAAACTTATTTTCGAAGTCAACATCCTCAAACTAACATAATATTTCTCAAGGAAATTCACAGACTATTTATTCTTCTTTTATACTACATCGAATAAGTACAAATAAAACATTTCTTATAAGTTATAAGTGCATAAATAAATTTCAACCATATCTTCTTTCCTTACAGTAGCCACAAGTAATAATAGTATCTCAGCCATTTTAAAATTCACCCCTTTTCAAGACTAATTTTTATTGTTTACAAAAAAAACATTTTCTATAAACTATAAATAAGCGAATAACATATTTCAGCTAGTTTTTTTTACAGTAATCTCAAATTATACAACTATCTCACCATTTTCTCCACGTTCCCCGTTCCCGTTGCAGAGTTGCTGCTGCCCCCTCCACCTCCACTCCACATGTCGAGGGGATCAAGTGAGAGCAGATCTGGGCCAGCCGTCGTGGAGCCAGCGGACTCGGCGCCCACAGAGAGTGCTGTAGAAGGGAGCAGACAAAGGTTAGCTTTCTCTCTCACTCTTATAAACAGCGTTTAAATATGCTCTCGCTTCAAAGATTTTCATAATGGTCCACAATCAATAACCGTGAAGGTAAAGCTTATTTTATCTTAAAAATAGGCCGAAAATCGGGGGATTACAAGTGTTTCGGTACAAAACATTTCCAAAGTTCTTCATTTTTACGTGTCTTTTTTTCCCAAGGGTCCCTGGCAAAAGCGAATCCTGTTCGAGTGGCAAATAAGTACCTTTCTCCGTGCTTCTCTGTTCGGGTCCACGTCTTAGGGCCGTGATTTGGGAGAATGTCCAAATCACGGCCCGAACTATCGGACTGGCTGATACTACAGTACCTTTCTCGTTACTGCTGATCGAGTGGCCGTCCGAGGTGGCGTGCCCTTGTAGAGGAAGCGTAGTCGATTCAAGCTCGTCAAACGTCGCTGGTACTGGAAAGAATACTAACTCTAAATTATTTCAAACTTGAAAAAAATCCGTGTTAATTTTTTTTTTTTGGAAAAAAAGACATTTCTCTCTATGAACAAAACAAAACAAAGAACTATATTTCTCTGGCATAAATTCGCCCTAATATTACATCAAAACTACTGCACAAACTCAAAGAATCAAATATATATGATAGATGCAAAATAAAAAGAGAAACAGTATGGATTTAGCTTTCTCAATTATTCCTTTCGTATCAAAATGAATGAAGAAGAGCAAAGAAATCGGCCACGTGTTATTTCAAGCCATTTCGGGAGATCCATTACAAATTATCAGAGATCCGAATCAAGATGTCAGTATAAGAGACTAAATGCAAAATGCATGATAGTGACATGTATCACCATTTTAATGGGAGATTGAAGCTAGCATAGAAATCATAAGTGACATACATATCTATTAGTCTATTAGCGAGCACTATAGTCCAATTAGAACGGAGAAAGGGATAGTTGATAACAGGCAAGATAAAAAACCGGATTTTGAGAGAGAGAGAGAGAGAGAGAGAGACTAAGATAGCAGAGGGGGTTGCAGCAAGTAAAAGGAAGAGAGAGAGAGAGAGAGAGAGTATGAAAGAGGGAATGACGAAATAGAGACGAGAGATAAGGTGACAGTGATACAGAGACAAAGAGAGTGATAGGCACTCTGGTAGCACTAGACTATGCGAAGGCGTAATACATTTTCGTTTATCCATCAAAATCTTTTACTTAGATGAAACCGTGGTAATATGTGACAGCACCATTTTTAGCAAAGTAAAAAAAAAAGAAAAAAAAATAATAATTGTCAATTAAATAGAAACAACTAACGTGGCCTGTCCCGTCCGGTGCCGCGCGAGTGGACGAAATGCTTGAGTATTTCTTCAATGTCAATCTGCTGGATGGACTCTCGAAACTGCGATGCCACCTTTAAAGTGAACATAAATAAATTAATTAATGAAATAATTAAATAATAAATATCGTCAGCTTATTGTCAAGTATTTATTTACACAACAAAAATTAAACAAACGAATTTAAAAAAAATACATATTTAAGTAAATTTTAAACAAAATCCGCAAGCTACCCAAATTTTCGCGTAAGAGAGTGATGCTTTTTTTCTCTCTTCACATCTTGGATAAATTAATACTCACCCGTTGAAAAAAAAAATTACGAAGATGATATTTCATCGGTCATACTTTCATTTTAAACTAATCAAAAAATAAACGATTCTAGGATGCTACAGTAACCTGCATAGCAGCTACCGTAGCTTCTTGCTGGTGGACGGCGAAAGTGAGCAGGAATTGTCGAAGTGATGTGTAGTGAGCCTTGTCGTGAGCCTCAAAATAATGCAGGTTTGATGTCACCTTTTTTCTTGTTACGCGATTTAAACCTAACCCATAGCTAATTGTAAGTAATCCGCACTAATTGTAAGTTATATTAACGAATTGTTGTCCAACTCTATCATTTTTTTTTATTTATAAATATGTTTAAAGATAAGTAATGTAGCCTTTGGTTAATTCTCTATTTTTTTATTGATTTGTCGCAAATCAAAGTGCTCTTAATACGCTTCGAAAAAGAAGACTCAGTTAAAATAACATGAGAAGCTGTACACTTATGCCTAATAATAAGACTGCTACTCCAAATTAGAAAACTTATTTTACTCTTCTAAACGACAAGAAATGCGCTTCTCAATGCCGCCAACAAACAAGGAAAATCAAGTGTTTTGTAAAGTACATTTCAGTCCTAAAGAATGAGTACAAGTAAATGATTCTTGATACATTTCTTGACCAAATTTTTTTAAATCTCAGGTCCTATTTCACGGTCCCTAATGATGGTGAGGAAGAAGAAAAAGAATGAATGATAGTACCTGAAAGATGGCAGCCGACCTCGCCATCTTCTCTTCAAAGTCCGCTCGGACAACTTCGTACTTGGCAACGTAGGCGCGGAACTCTTCTCTCGCACGCGCCAACTTGTTCTCTGCCTGAAAAATAAAGTACGCGTAATTACGAGGCAGGGAAAGCGATTTAAGCTTCATTTTTTCTAAAGAATTTTTTTAAAATAAAGTTGTAACCTTTTTTTATAAGGTTGTAACATTCTAGGTCCTCATTACTTTCTTAATGCAAAGCATAGAATGCCGCAATATTCCGTAATCATGTTTTTTTACATTAAAAAAATGAAATTAGAAAGGTAGAATGGCGTTTACAAACTTTTTTTAAGATGAAAGAAAAGAAAGATAATTCCATCAAAATTTAAAGAAGTAAATTGTTATTATTGGGCCGAATTTAATATAAAACCCTTTAAGAATAATAATAATAATAATCAAACGCTTGCTTCCAATAATGGTTCCGAAATTAACTCTGGTTGTCCAAAAATGGGCAAAATCACCTTGGCCAACTCTTTTGGATTGACAATGGACTCTCGCCGGAGCCTTTCCAGTTCAGCATGACGAGTTGAGTACGTCTCCCGTGCCTGATAAGAAGCAAATTGATGGTGAGCAATTAAAACAGGCAAACTTATATTCATCGGAACTTTACTTTTCCTTTTCTTTTTGCCTTATCACATCCATCAATGGGAATGATCCTAAATAGTAACGGTACGCACACAACCTTGTTAGTCTGGGTACTGTACCTAATTCGGCCATGTTTTCCACCAAAGACCATGATATACAAGGCATTCTCACTTATTGTTTAGCACCTCGCGTTACTTACTGTTTACTATTTTTCTTTTTAAAAGTAAAAAAAAGTAGGCAAAAAATGCGATTTCCTTATGTATTTAGGGCATTTCCCTATTCCAGAACAATTTAGTTCAAAGATAAAAGATCACCTTTTGCAGACAAGTAGTCGTTGTCTGCATAAGGCTGACAGCGTCTATGACCTCTTGTTCCTTCACTCGCTTTCGAGAAGCCACAATCTCGCTGTGGTACTTGGCGACCTCTCGGGACATCTCCTTAAATTCTTACAATTAGGCTTGATTTTTTTATATCCCAAGGATCATCAACTATCCCTATCTTAAGCAGAAAAAAAAGTTTATGAATGCAGGCTTAGAATTTATACTAGCAACAAAAACAAGCAAATCATATTTGGAGAATAGTTTTTAAAAAAAATGACCAAAATTACCACCAGTCAATAGGTTAAGACAAAATCCCTTTTCTACCTGTAGATTCTTGACAAAGGCGATATGAATCTCTCCGAGGAGCTCGAGTGTTCCCTTTGCGAGCTGCCATCCGGCAGTGAATTCCGAGCCAGCCGTGATGAAGGAGCCGACCTGTGGAAGAAGAGTCAAACCATTGTATTAGAAAGGTACCATTCTATTTTACGGACCCTCCCTAATTGTGGGCCTTCATGTAACCACATTGCCTTCCCACCTAGATTGTGAAAAGAAAATTATTCCGTTTTTACTCTCACCACCTTGCTCTTCGGGACTCAATCCCTCAAGCCCACCGTGGCTTTCCAAGCCTTCGACAACGGCACTTTTCCATTATAAGTAGCATAGCAAACAGATTGTGTATGGTCACCAGAACAAAAATTAACACCATAGAAAAGGCCATTCAGAACTACTGCCTTACAATTAATTAGTAGCCCCTTTGAGTATCAGATATCACTGTACACTTTCGGCCACTTTCGACATTGAAGGGGCTTAAGATAGAAAAAAAATGACAAAAAATAACTAAATTGTATCTTACATTCAGACTAGCCATTGCTTCATTCGGCATAATTGTTAATATGTGAATGATATGAATGATTCAAGTTCCTTATTTTTTAAATTCAAATTCAAATTTCCCGCGCAAATCCTACCTTGACTGCTCCGCGTGTCAGGAGACGGCCGACATCCTCTTCGAGTGAGACGTGTTCCTTAAAGAACGTGGCAAGCTCGCTGGTCGCCTCCTCGCCATGCTTGAGATGCTCGTAGAGGATGTGGTAGCCGTGATGCTTCTCTCCCTGAAGAGGGAGCATTAATTTGTTACGTGCTTTAAAATGATTTTCGGAAAAAAAGAGAAAAGCTTATTATGCTCTCTTTCTGAACACCGCGTGTAAGCGCGCTAAAAGCGTTCAATTGTATGCATCAGAGTGGTTGGAGATAAGGAAGCTGCTTCTTATCAGCCATATGATCTTTGACTGCACGGTGGTCGCGCTATGTGTAGCATAGAATCTATTGGATTCGAAAACGATGGAAAACTAATGCAGGAAAAAAAGAACATAGTCATTCATATTTAATTATTTATCTATTAGAATAGCTTTTTTTTCTTACGCCATAAACAATGTCATCGGAAAGTCAGCGCAATAAATTTGACAAGCCAAGGGACAAAAAAAAGAAATCGAGAAAAATTTATATTAACTTCACAAAGAGGATTACTTGTTAGGATGGAATGGGAATATCTATTTTAATTCTAAAAAAAAACTCATCAGTAAAAGAAGTAGATTTTAACAAAGAATGCATGCACCTACATCTTTTGCAGGAAAAGGAAACAAATAGTCATGAATGTTGTGTGCACTACATTACTTATTAAAAGAACACAAAATAAGTAAACTTAACCTAATCTTTCAAATAAACTTGGAGGTAAACTTGAACTGACCCAAAAGTGTTCGGCGTAGTTGAACGGTGATTCCGTGGCAGCCATCGCCGCCTTTAATACAGGAGAGGAGCTCTTCCCTTCCTCTCACCACCTCCCGACTCCTCTTGTTGTTAGGCGCAAGCCTGGAAGTACAGTAGTTATACTTTCTTTACGGACCGTAAATTACTGTACCGGAGTGACACGTGGATAAAACTAGGGAAAATAAATAAATAACAATGCTAAAAATGACTTACTATTAGATAAATCGTCTATTTAACCCAAACTACAAAAAAATAGCTGTAATAAATAAGTAACTACGTGACTAAAATGAGTTATACAACGCGTTACTTAGTCGTAAGTCAAAGCAACAACATGGGCAACATCCTTGCGTGCAAGTTCATAGAATAGCAAAGCGCTAGTTGCCTACGAGAAAGTTAAAGTGAAACGAAAAAAAAAACGAATCGAGGGGAGGATTATAACTTGAATATTTTTCGCCGCCGCATGTGGATGGACACGTTGAATAAAAGGAGAGAGGACACACAAGTGCATGCGAGATCGTTACTTTACCTTTAGTCTAACACGCGTATGAAATACAAAAGAGTGGGAATAGAGCGATGGTGATGATGATCACTAGGAGAGGAGCGGACTGTTGACGGAGAGCGAGCGGAAATGGGAGAGAGAGAGAGAACGAGAGAGAGAGAGAGAGACGGAGCGAAGAAAACAGAGAATGCTCGGACGCGGACACCGAAACAGGCCCACGAATGTCCGTTGTCATTCTCTCTCTCTCTCTCTCTCTCTCTCTCTTTCTCTCTCTCTCTCTCTCTCTATCGCTCTCTCTCTCTCCCATTCTCACTCTATCTCTCCTTTCCATTCAAACAATATATCATTTTCCGATCTTTCGTTCCCTTTCGCACTCTGCGTCTCTTCCTCTCACGTTCTCTCTCGCGCAGCCACTTTCTCTCTTCTCTTATCCGCTGATAGCCTTGCACCACTGGACATCACAGACGAAAATGGAAAATGCTCTGTGTTGATTGAAGGAAAGAAAAAAAAACTCGGGGAAACAATACAAGCCTCATTACTTAACAAACATTATAAACGCCGCCATGTCGTAAATAGTACGACAATGCTTACGCGCTAATCTTTTAAACTGAAGCCAAATATAAAGAGTATCTTTAAGCACGCGATATCAAGAAACAATGAAAATAGCAAAACAAAAATAAAGAAAAAGTGATGTGAAGCAAAACGTGGAGGAGTGTTTTCGGAATGCGTCATGAAAAAATACAAGTGTTCTGCACTGCGCACTCTACTGCAAATAGGACACTAATTTTTGTTTGCAGTTCATACTCTCCAAATATTATATATTTTTTAAGAGAAAGAATGTTGGCTTTGCCAAAATTCGTATTTCAGCGCGCCTTTTCTTTTGTTGCTGCTGCTTTATTTGAGAGCTCGCTTTGCATCTCGATTCAAAACTAACAAAACCAAACTATCGAACTTCAACACTGGGCGCGTTCTCTTCCGTGTGTTTTCATATGCGCGATTTCTCTTCCCGAGAGAGAGAGGGAGAGGGAGAGAGAGAGAGAGAGAGAGAGAGAGAGAGAGAGAGAGTTCTCTCGCTCTCGCTCTCAAGATTGAGTTTTTGGTTCCGTTAAAAGGGATCAGAGAAAGCTGTGTAGATTGACATATGCGACGGCACTGGGAGAGTTGATTAAAAGTCAAGATTCTTTAAAAAAAAAATTGCTTGAGAAAATTGTTTTGAGTTTCATTTCTCCTGCTGATATGTCGCTGCCTAACGCAAAAAGTTGCCGAAAGCGGCAAATTGTAAGATGGACCAATACAATGCAAGTCGATTTATACGAAATCATATTTTTCAATGCAGTTTTTATCAGCCAAATCTATTGTAAGCCAAAAACATTGTGAATGTTGTCAAATACATACGATGTGAAAGAGGTTCATGGATAAGCTCAAACAATCTTATAATTAGCATTCGATGATACTAGGAATCACTAAAAAATATTTTGTCAACGTCATAGCAACGCTGTGAGAGGAAAATCAATTTTATCTCCATTCTGAGAGCACTTGTAAAATAAGTCACAGGAAGTAATCCATAATCTTTTGATCTTATATTTTGCTCGTTTCTATTTATTTTCAATCTCTCTCTCATACTCTGTCATCTCTCTCTCTCCCTCTCTATTTCTCTACCTATCATCGCTCTCCCTCCCTCTCTCTTTCCCCTCTCTATCATCTATTCTCTCTCTCTCTCTCTCTCTCTCTCTCTCTCTCTCTCCCTCACACACTCGCAAAGTCCTCCAGCTCCGTGATGAGCGGCGCGTGTACGCCATCCGGCGCAGATGAATGCCTCGCTCGCGCTTCTCTCTCCGCCGCCTGCCTCTCTACGACAGCGAGGATCAGGCAGTCGAGGTCGCGGAGCACTTCGCGCACCTCGCGAGGGGACGCCTTATGGTTAGGAGCAGGCTTTGTTTTTATTTTTATTTATTAATTAATTAATTTTATTGTTTTATTACTTTATTTATTTTATTATTTTTTAAAACTCTTATTTATCCTGCGAGTATGAAAAAAAAATAGTGACAATCCTATGATCCGGAGAAAAAAAAAGAATATAAAGAAGGAAAGAGGTGACGATGAATTAGAGTGAACTGACATGAAATTCTTTGCCAACAATTTCGAGCAGTCGACTCACGGGCATCGAACGGCCGCCCATCCAGACCTTGAGCAAAAAAAAAATAATAATAATAAAATAAATTTTTTTTTTGATTGTGTGATGAAAAAGCCCTTTTCTTTGGTAATGAACCAAGAAAATAAAAATAAGAAATGCACACCTGAACATCGCGCGCACCACGAAAGCGACGGCCAATGTGGTGAAGCTGCAAATTTTATCTACTTCTCTTAGTACTAGTATTAGCATTCGTATATGATAGGGTTACTGTAACATTAAAGGAATTAAAGGATACTGTAGCACTAAAAGTATTCCTCGCGCCTTTCGGAGAATGGTGCTGAGTGAGGTGAAGACGGCGGAGAGGAGCGCGACGCCGAGTGCGAGGTACGCGATGACGGCGGCCAGCTGCCAGCCCGAGCGGACCACAGGGACGATGTCGCCGAAGCCGACGGTCGAGAAGGAGATGAAACTGGAGAGAGATAGAAGCAGAGAAAGAGTGAGGAGAGAGAGAGAGAGAGAGAGAGAGAGAGAGAGAGAGAAGCAGAGAAAGAGTGAGGTGAGTGGAAAGAGAGAGAAGCTGAATAAGAGTGAGTAGAGAGAGACAGAGAGAGAGAAGCAGAGAAAGGGTGAAGAAAGAGAGAGACAGAGAGAGAGAGAGAGAGAAGCAGAGAACGAATGAGGAGAGAGAGGTGAGAGAGAAGCGGAGAAAGAGTGAGGAGAGAGAGGTGAGAGAGAAGCAGAGAAAGAGTTAGGGGAGAGAACGAAAGAGGAAAGAGAGAGAAACAAAGAAAGAGTGAGGTGAGAGGGAGAGAGAGAAGCAGAGTAAGAGTGAGTAGAGAGAGAGAGACATCAAAAGAACGCGGGATATTATGTAGAGAAATGAAAGCTATATAATAATAAAAAAAATATGTAGACTGAAAAATGGAGCATAATGATGCGTCGGTGGTTTTAATGGGCATGCTGCTTTTTTAGTCTCAAGCTGAATTGTGAAAGTCCTTGTGTCTTGAATGTTGGGTTCCTTTAGAAACTATTCCTCTAGTATTCCATTAAAAGCTTATTATTAGTTAGTGCAGGCATGAAAATTTCTCAAGCGCTATTCGCGTAGAGAGAAGCAAAGAGAGAGAGAGAGAGAGAGAGAGAGAGAGAGAGAAAGAGAGAGAGCAAGAAAGAGATAAACGCCAGGGCGACCAAGAACGAATGGATAAACTACATGTAGATAAAGGGTCACATTGTGCAAGTTCTCCAGAATTGAAATAGAATGAGTTTTTTAAGTTTCAAAAAATACATTTGCTGAGAACCTAAAGTAGACATTGTCGACAGTGGTCGGCTGGCCAGTGTGGCGGAGCATGGCGCTGCCGGCCACGACGAGGAGAGCAAAGGAGACGAGCGCCACCGGCAGAGGGAGGCCGGCTGCGTCGCCGCGTAGAGCACCCAGCTGCTTCTGTGGCAAAGGGAGAGAGGAGAGTGGACAATGATCAGCGAGAGAGGCTACATTAATGCATACATACATAGGTACATACATACATATTAATTACAACAACAAAAGAGCGGGTTTTTTACTTTACTGAAACTTTTTTTTAACTTAGGATGGCCAGCCGGAAGGATCACTGTCATGGTAGAGAGCTGCTTTTTCCATTGCACTAAATAAAATTTAAAAAAAACTGTGGGAGGATGTCAGCAGGAGGACGAATGTCAAGACGGAGTGTTATTAATTACTTGACAAAAAAGAGATTTTTGTTTACCTCACTATACATACATTCATATGCAAGTCATCCGTTCGACGAAAAGAAAGTATTGCCGTATATACGTATTTATTTATTGATTACTAATTGATGTTTTTTCTTCAAAAATATACATAAAGCGTCAACACCCTTTGTTTTTATTAACGAACGTCCTCTTGGCCCTCTAACAACCTTTCCACCTTTTATCCCCTTACCCTTCCCGTGATGGCTGAAACGGCATGCCAGTACGCCTTCGCGAGATGCTTGCCGAGGCTGCCGACGGCGAGCAGGAAGAGCGGAATGCCGAGGACAGCGAAGACGACACAGAAGAGACGCGCCGCCGGCGTCTTTGGCGCAATGTTACCGTAACCTGAGGGGCCCCTGATGATTACCGTAACCTGAGGGGACAAATGATTACAGTATACAGAGGGTGTCAAAATGATTACTGTAGTCTGATGGAGGATGGGGGAGGGTACCAAAAAATGATGACCACGGTAATTTTATTTTCCGAGTAGTACTGTAATCACGGCAATCGAAAGCTATTCAACAAAAGCCTACAACAACAACAAAAAGCAGCGAATAGAGAAGAGGCGGCTTGCGAATCGATAGTAATTTCGCAAAATTCAAGGTGTTCATGGCAGGTTGTGCCATAGTATCTGTTGAAAAGAAGAGAGTAAAGTTTGAATATGAAAAAGGCGGCAATAATAATTCCTCTCCAACATGCCAATGGTGGAGATGGTTGTGATCTCGAAGAGGAGAATGTCCTCGAGAGAGCGATGAGCGAGGGAATCATCGAGGATCGTGAAGACGACGGCACCGCCGACGAGGTAGATCGCGAGGAGGAGGAGGAGAAGGATTTGAGGAAGGACGAGCCAGTTGAACTGATTGCGAGGAGTAGGAGGTAGAGAAGTTTGAGATGAGGTAGAGACAGAGAGAGAGAGGAATGGAGAGAGAGAGAAAGAGAGAGAGAGAGAGAACAGAGAGGAGACAGTGTGTATGGGGAACTGAGAGAGCAGAAGAAGCAGTGCAGAGGAAACGGAGAGAAAGACGGCTTGCAATAAAAGCTTCAAAAAGACACGTAATAAAAAAAATTTTAAATTTAGAATGCATTGCACAACATGAGAGGACAATAAGGAGATAGAGTGTGAGGGATAGAGAGTGGGATAGAGAGAGAGAGAGAGAGACCTTGGTCAAAATGGATGTCTTCTGGTGTAGTTGCATGCTTGCGGACGGATGAGATGAGTCAGCATGACCGGCCGGAGCGAAAGATGACCCGATCGAACTTCTGGCTGATTAATATAACGTATGTGTATATTATATATATATAATAATAATAACGAATTTATAATAATATATTCATTGTACATATATTCGATTCAACCCAAATTAAAAGCCAACCACTGGTACTACTCGAGGCTTCGCGAAGAAAGGTCGACTTGCGCAGACGGGGGCGCATCTTTCCTTTCTCTCTCTTCTCTCTCGTCTCCTTCTCTCCCTTTCTCTCTATCTCTCTCTCTCTCTCGTTCTTTTCCTAGCCTCTTCCCTTCTCTTCCTTCTCCAGTAACTCAGGGAAGTGCTGAGTACTAGCCAAGACTTTTCATCTCAAAAGCCAATCGAACTGCGTCATATGATCTTGTAATCTCAATGCGGATCGGAACGAATTTTGAAAATTGATTAGGCCGAAAAAGAAATGGTTCGTCGCGTACGGTTTAGAAGGAAAAGGCAAAGTTGCCGAAAATACATGATGTGAGAAGTAGACTGGGAGAGAGACTCAAAGAGAACAACGAGGGTAAAGATAAAGTAAGAGAGAGAGAGAGAGATGATTGAGAGATATGAGTGAGAGACAGTGAAAGATGAGTGAGAGAGAGATGAGTGAGAATGAGATAAAGAGGTGCGTTAGAGAGATAGATGAGTGAGAGAGAGAGATGAGTGTGAGAGAGATGAGTGAGAGAGAGCGAGTGATGAGTGAGGGAGATGAGTGAGAATGAGATAGAGACGTGCGTGAGAGAGATATGAGTGAGAAAGAGAGATGAGTGAGAGAGAGATGAGTGAGAGAGAGATAGAGAGAAGGAGAAAAAGAGGGAGCGAGATATCAAGGAAATAAGGGCACACTGCCGTAATGTCGTCGCAGCAGCAAATGAACAGATCGAACCGGAAGTGGAAGTGATTCGCATATCGGTTGATTGCGAGCATCAGCAGGGAACTCGAAGAAATTTTTAGGGATAAAATAGAGGAAAAGTATACTTTGTTGGTCAGGTTGTAAAGTCGGTAAATTTTTATTCATTTATTAATATATCTTTAAAAAAAACCCATACGTCATGCATACGAGAGCGAAACCTGATAAGAAAATCAAATGGTAAACAAATCCATTGCATTTCATGTTTCTATATACTACGAAAGTAATAGTATATGATCACGATGAGAAAAGATAAGTGGATGGGTAAATAAGGCATTGACGAATTTCGAGATGAAATCTGCTTTTGTTTCTTTTTTTCCGGTGTGTATTGACGACTGAGTCTATCTACATAATTGGTTAGAATGAAGTGAACGACAATCGCGCAAAAAAGTTCAGAGGCCACCATTGATACGAGTCGATGTGATTGTTGTGACTTTGTACATATTCCTAGCCAACCAGTCTTCGGCTTTCACTTCTCTCTTTTTCTCAATCACTCTCCATCTCTATTACTTTCTCTATTACCTTTCCATCTCTCTCCGTCTCTCACTCTCCGTCTCACTCTCTCGGTCTCTCTCTCCGTCTCTCTCTCTCCGTTCTCTAATTCTCTCGATCTCTCCCTCTCTTTTTTTCTCCTCCCCTAAAGTCGCTTTCATTGTAGCCCCTTTCCGTCACATTGTCTGTATCACTCACTGATTTCTCTTCCGATCGAAACACATTCTCCTACTCTCTTCGCATCACTCTCTCTCTCTCTCACTCTCTCTTTCTCTCTCTCTCACTTTCTTTCTCTCTTCCTTTCTCTATCTCTCTTTATCTCTTGCTCTCTCTCTCTCTCTCTCTCTCTCTCGCTTCTACTCTTCACCATCGAAATAATGCGCATGTCACCGATCATCACTCCTTGACACCTTTGTGCGGAACGAGTTTTCGACCAAAGTATCATGGGTGGCAGGGCCGTAAAACGTCTCCTTATCTCTCTCTCCCTCTCTCTCTCTCTCTTATCCCTCTCTCTCTCTGTGTTTCTCTCTCTTTCTCTCTCGCTCTCCTTCTCTCTCTTTTCCCATGTTCCCTCCAACTTCACCCTTTCTCTTCTCTTTTTGTGCCATTTTAATTCTCGTAATTTCTCAAAGTGCTGCCGTTATCATATTTATAGAAATGCCCGATAAAAATGCAATGTACGTAAGTATGTGTAAAGCGAATGTAACTTTTCTGATAAATTTAGTCAATAAAGCGTGAAGGACCTGTAACATTATTGAATGGATGTGCACAATAGTCTACGCTTTCCAAGTTGGCTTAGGGTGATCACAGGTCGGCATCTGCTTACATACATATGTATAAGACAGTGTGAGTTAAAAAGTTAGGTTTTTTTCTGAAATTTTTGAATGAGCTGTTATTTTTGGCACGGATTTAGAATATTCCACTTCTTGCCATTTTTGACGATCGTTAAAATTGTCAAAACGCTATTCTGGCAATTTTAACGATCGTCAATAATGACAAACAGTGGAATATTCTAAATCCGTGCCAAAAATAACAGCTTATTCGAAAATTGCAGAAAAAAACCAAGTTTTTTAATTCACACTGTCTTATATTTACATACATATATGTATATGACAGAGCAAACTAGAAGAAAAGAAAGAAATTTTGAACTGGGAACGTAATATCGACTGAAATAAATGTCTGTAAACAAGAGAGTCCTCTCCTCTAAAACGTTGGGGCTCAATGAAAATAAGCCAAGTCTTGTGATTAGACTTTTTGATCACACATCTCATGAGAAAATTTCTGCAGAACTGTGCATAAACATATTTTTGAACATATTGTCCATATTGAATAAAAAAATAATGAAACAGATCAAGACTCGGAAGTCACGATTTTTTTTCAGTTTGCCCATCTTACATGCACATATGTATGTATATTGGGGACTCAACTTCTTGCATATACTAAATAATTTGATGATATTCCCGGTGTAGCATGCGGTCGATTTTCCATCTTGTTGAAGTGTAGCATTCAGTTTTGATAAAGATACATACATGTATATGTATATGAATGATTGGGAATATTGATCCGCCCGTTTCAAGACGGTAGGAAAGACTGGAGCGACGGAAAGTCTTTTTTTTTCAAAGAGAGTTTGTAAATAAATTGTCGTTTTTAAAATTTTGAACATCGATTTGCGCGAATGCACAGTAAAAATGTTCGTTTGCTGCAAAAATGACTTGGCCAGAAGTGGGAGCAAGAAGAAAGAGGAGTGGGAATGCCAGTCAGATTAGAAGATGATGAATTGGCCTCATCCACCGATGTGAACACTGTACTACTGATTGTCAGGACATTCAAGGAATCAACATGAATACTCTTCCTTCTCTTTCTATCTATCAATGTCCCTCTCTCTCTCTATCTCTTTCTCTCCTTCTGTTTTTATCTCTCCCAATCCGCCCTTCCAATTTCGTTCGTTTGTCCTCTCAAGAACAGAAAATGCACCTGCATATTTCCGACTGCAATTAATCGCGCCATTAGTGCAGTGTAAATGTTCCGAGTCTGCCTAAATGATATCCACTTTTTCTCTTTTTCTCTATCTCTTTCTCTCTTTCTCTCTCTCTTTCTCTCTCTCTCTCTCTCTTTCATTCTCTCTCTCTTTTTCCAGTGCAATATCAGAAGATAAATGCGTGTCTTTCACCAGCGATAGCCATTCTACGGCTCTCTCATTAACGGGTGCCTTCCAAAGTCGGCCCTTATCATCTCGCTAATTATAATTCGATAAATGACGAGTAATCAACGGCGTTCGTCCTCGTTCAACGTTGCCATTCGGACACTTCTCTTGCCTGTCACACTTGTGTAAGGGAAAATTCAAACTGTATTTTCAGGTGTGTCTGCTGGCGGCGGTCGCCAACGACAGCAGCAGCAGTGACGTGCAAGCGCGAACAGCGGCCGCGTGCGTCGTCGGCTCTCGCTGGACGTCTCTTTTCATCCGCTACGAATGCTTCATTGGCAAGGCGCTCAAGGGCGTCCGGCCGATTGGTCAGCGGCTGTTCTCTCTTTTCTCTTTTTTATTTTTATTTTTTAGAGTTTTTTTCTTTTGTATATACATACATACATACATTCATACATATTTATATTTATTTCTACAAACTTCATCTTATATTGGCTTGTTTGCGCATGAAATTAATATTAATATAGGGCACAGATATGCAGCAAAAATGTTGTAAGGAAGAAGAGGTTTGGAATCGCAGTCATGGTGCTCTTTGTTAAAGGAGCCAAAAATTTTATCACTCTTGAATTTACGCAATTTCTTCCCGACACAATGGTGAGAGAGCGTGTGATACAGAGAAACAACGACTGCGATACTCAGAAAAATGGATATGCAGATTACGAATTGAGTTCCGTACGAGCTCTCCTTTGAGGTTGTGTCCCTGCGAATGGCACGGCGATGCTCAAGGCGGGCGAGACGCACGACGACAAGTTCTTCACGTACGAATGCCACACGAACGGCAGCTTTTTCATCTACAGCATCAAGAGTTCGCGAGATTTCTTTTTGAGCTCCACATCGTTTAGGAGAGGACTTTCCTGTTTGTCGTCATTTATTTCTGCCTAGTTTTCCTTCCGAATTCAACGTCTTAAATCTACTCTCTTCCTCTTTTTTTCTCTCTCTCTCTTTCATCTTTCGATCACCATCTCTCTCTCATCGTTCGCTCTCCATCTCACTTTCTTTCTTTCTCTCATCTTTCGGTCTCCAACTCTCATTCTTTCTCTCTCTTTCTCTTTCTCTCCTGCTCTCCATCTCTTTCTTTCTCAATATCTCTTTCTCTCTCTTCTAATTTCTTTCTATTTCTCTCTCTATTTCTATCTGTTTCTACTTCCCTATTCCTCGTCTCCTCTCCCTTTATCTCACTCTCCCTAGACTGCCTCGATGGCGCGGGAAGTGCCCTCTCGCCCGGCGCCAACCGCACGCTGCCAGACGGCCGCAGCTACGGCTGCTTCGCCGAGCCAGACGGCAGCGTCCGTCTCCAGATGCACCGCGAGACTATCGTCCGCCAGAATGTCACCGGCGTCGTCCGCCAGAATGTCACCGGCGTAATTATTCACGACGACTCCCTAAAGACCCACAATTAATCAACCATGTCCTTGGACATTAAAGTACTAGGGCCGTAAATAATTGATTATTAATAAACAACCTTCTATCATTGCATTTATACAGCATAACTCTTACATAAAAATTTTCTCTGCGTCTTCAGCATTGTGAAATTATGAATATTTAGTGTATGGCATAGAGAGTTGAAAAAAATAGTTGCACGTTCAGTGTTTTTGAACTGAACCTCACAGATCCATAACGGGTTTTCTCGTGCTTCATTATTGCTCACTTCAAGAAAATGGCTTCTTCCGCGACAGGCACTTTAATAGTTTCACGAAATATGCTTTTTGATGCAGATAATTTACGCACACCATAAAGTGTATCTTACTCGTTTCTTGCAAGAAACGAGTAAGATACATATAAATGATGTCAATCATCAGAGATTATAGAACGAACACGGGTGTCCAGTTTATCTTCGGCTCGCTTATTGTTTGGGAGTGGTAAAGGAAAACAAAGGAGCAAAGTAGACGCGGCAGAGCAGAAAGCTGTGATGGATGGTATTTCTCAAGAAGATATACTGTATGGAGAAGGCAAGGAAAGAAAGATTAGAAAGCTAGATGAGTGGGAGACATTAAACATGTGTCTTTCACATGGCCGCAGCCATACTCTCTAATAAGATATTATTTTCGCATCAACATTCATGTGAAAAATGCATAAATAAACTTGTCCAGGCAAGTAACATGTTTTTTGTTCGTCTGCATAAATGAGCAAACACATATGTAGACTCCTATGCAGATCGCCGAAGATAAAAATTTTTGAGGGTATTCTCCTTTTTTTGTTGCTTCACCAAGGCATCGTCAGAGGAAGCAATTCTCATAGCCCGAACAGCCTTGAGAACTAGTTCTAGAACAATGTATAATAGCGCGCAAAGTACTGTACTGACGGTAAATATTTGCTCAAAGTACAAGGGAATTGAAGGAAAAGCCAAGGAGGCTTACAACCAACTGTTATATTTGTTTCGCACGTGGGCGGATACATATAGTGTGTTATGGATATTTGTATGTGCATTCATGTTGACAGATTTGAGCAGGCTCAAACGATGTTTTGATTCCTGATGGTCTTGCTTGAACAGGATCAAAATGATGTTTTGCTCCTGATGTCTAGATTTAACAGCTTCAAACGCTGCTGAGTCAATGGTATTTTACCATCACTGCGCAAACGTGCAAAGTTCTTTAAATAATTGTTACTCATCACCTTTGTCACGTCTTAAATATGTATGCATTTGCAAATCTATGTACATACATGCACGTACCACCTCTCACCGTCAGCGTGTGCCTGTCCACTGAACTAATGGTCTTCGCATCCCCTCCCCTAACCCTCCTCACTTGCCCATTGTGGTTCTATTTACGGTGACAAAGGGTCAAACGTGTGAAATTTACACCCCCGCTTACGTGTTCCGCACGCTATTTCAGGATCTGCTTTTGTCATCTTCTTGTAATGTCTCTGGCTATCATTAGCAACAATATAGCAGCGAATTCTTTTTGAGCACATTGAAAGTACAATAGTTGAGAAAGAGAAGGACAATTTGAGAGAGAGAGTGTGAGAGAGAACGAGAGAAAAGTGAGAAGACAAAGTGGGTTAGAAAAGGTATGTGTGCATGAGAGAGAATGAGAGCAAGAGACGTGAAGAAAGAGAACACCTCTTGCTCATAAAGTCAACAATTCCCCACACCTACACGTACACACACACAAATGACGAACGTTGCGGGGCTTACGATTCTAAAGAGAGAAGAGAGAAAAAAGGGGAAGAGATTGAACGTTCGCTGAACTGTCATATAGGGAGGAGTCTCAAGACGGAGACAATGCAGGAAGCTCGTATATTGTATAAAAGACATGTGTATGTACATCCCACCCCCCCCCCCCCCAACACTTTATCCAATTTTATCATTCATAAAAAGAACTGCATCAAAAGTATGAGCATCCCTCCTTATGCATTTATATATACAATTATTCTTTCATAAACGTCATTATTTAGTTTGTGTCGAGTAACAATTTCAATGAGAGAATAATGGAGCGAATCTTCTGCCTTCTGCTTGGCTCTTTCTTACATCATGCGTTACGAAACAATTAGATCATTTTAAGAATAAAAGATTCTTTTTAATTTTTTCTTTCATCCAATTGCTCGAGATCAATTTATAGAAGAAGGAGAAGAAAAAAAGTATATATTAAATGACACCATCAGGCTTTCAGTGACAGGCGGTTTCAGTTTTTTGCTCTAGAAGATGCGCAGGGCAGGTTTTCTGACAACAATTAGGAAGCAATATGTGGGCCAGAATAGAATTTGCTGACCTTCACATTAGAATTGCAGCGGAATTTTGACAACAAGGCGAAGGGGAGAGAGAAGAGAGAGACAGACAGACAGACAGAGAAAAATGATGCCATTTGCTAAATGGTAAAGAGATTCCTTGGCTTTCGTTCTTCATGTTCTTACTTATATTCACATACCGAATCCCGAATATTTTCAACTATTTCAATTCCAACTCGTTTTTTCATACTTATTTCTTAAGTTTTTTTCTGTTTCGTTTATGTTATCATTTTCAGAATGATCTGCTTCGTCGCAAGCTGTTGCTCTAATAATAATTGCGAACTGTTCGGTCGTTCAAATGGCCGTTTTCTTCTCGTGCTCTTGCTCACTCTTACCGTACTCACGGCACTTGTCGCGGCGAGACCTTCTTGTCTCGAATCGACGACTGTCCAGCCAAAGTTTGAGTTCGCACCTTTTAACCTTTTTGTAAGAAAAAAAATTCAACAATTAAATAACTGTTCCATCAAAAACAAGAAAAATTAAAGGATGTGTGCGCTTTTAGAAATTTTCAATGAGTTTCACTGCACAGTTAAAAGAATCATGCACTGAATGATTCTACAGTAGTATGTACATTTGGAACATTTTGAACGCGCCCCCTCAAATATTTGGCCCATCTGCTGGTTAGAGAACGTATGAAATAGGAGGGTGGCTAAGAGCTAAAGTAAATTTGGCCGGGCCATCCATATTTTGCGTGCCTTTAACTTTGTTACAAGTGGGTAGAAATGGTTCGAGACTTTCGAGAGGTGTGTTTTAGACAGATGCGAATAGATCTAGGTTCAGCAAACCATATGTTAATTATTCTGGGCACTGCTCCTTTAAAGCTATAAGTTTTCATTTTACAGTTACAACTCCAACTTTTCGTGTTATAGGTACAACTCCAAGTTGTGTTTCTTCACGCCGATCAATTGTTTCTTCGCAAGGTATCGATTGATCAAAGTCTAATAAGGCAGCATGATAAAGAAATAGGCTTCTAGCATTGTTCTGTTGGAATGTACTCGCTATCCATACCTTGATATCTAGATTAGTCGAACGCTTTTTTGTTATCCTCTCCACATTCGGGTAGAAACAAAGAAAGAAAGATACTCAAAAGTGGATTTGTTTTTATAACTAGTCATTTTTAATTATGTTGACCATTATTTGAACCATCGCTCGTTTTCCTTAGCAGTCAAAAGTGTATATTGGAAACAACACTTCTTACATTCCGTTTCAACTCTTTTAATTAACACATCTGCTCAATTTGCCCTGTCATCTTATGCAAATTACATGAATATTCAGGAAAGGAAGAGTAGAAGTTGCTGAAATAATCAACCGATCTAATAAAGCAGTAATTCCTTCTCTTACATTCGTAATTATTCGAAATAAGACGCTGGCAGGTGTGAATGTAATTACATCAAGAAAAAGTGTGCTCATGAGTTAGAATGTGATTTTCTTAAGTAAAGGAAAAGGTATACAGCATTTTCAAACTACATACATATTTAAGAACTTCATAGCGGCTGCAAACGAGAAATTCAGCAACATTTGCACCTGTGAGAGCGAGCGAAGGAGAGAGCGCAATCGAGAGAATCAAGCAATTCTGCAAATGTTCACTTAAGTTCGGTCTTAAAAAAGAAAACGAGATTTTTAAAGATTACATATAGTACATTTGTTGTGGTGGCCTGCCATGTCGTGTGATTAGTCTATGTGGAAGTTTGGTACGAGGAAGCAAACTGACTTGAGATACGCCTCAAAAGTGGCTAGTCCACGCTCCCGTCTTCGTTGGCACTTCTCGCTTGGCGCTTTGAATTGACTGGACATTACTCGTCCGTGATTGCCGGGAGAGAAACGGCCGCAGGATGGCGCCAACGACAAATGTTCGATAGGTCGGCGTGAGCAGAAGCATGCAAAGAACGTGCACGGGCGAGTGAAACGCGTAGAAGAGCAGCGTGAGCTGAACGCGAACTGGAAGAAAGAAAGGGCCAATCGGTAAACAACACAAAACTATTTTTTTTGCTCCAAAAATACAAACAGCGCAGATAGTCGACTGAACAATCTAGGCTTCTATCTGCTATGACATCTCTAGTGGAACTAAAAAGTTCGCCTTCATGCTGCTATCGGCCGCACTATTACATGCAACGGCCGCCACACTCCGCCCCCCTCCCCCTCTTAGCATTGGCCCTGATTGCCTAATTGGCATTATAGTCACTATTACACTGATCTATACGCAGCGTGACAATAGCCATGATCTAGTTTCGCTGTGTGGACTTTTTACCATCGTCGTCCGCTCTGCTCACGAAGGCAGACGCCGCGAGGAAAAAAGGCACGATCATTAGGAGATATGGCGGAAGAAGCTAAAAGGAATGAAGTGCATAAGCTAGATTTGAACCTGTTTTAATAGTGCTCCCCTAATGGTTAATTATGGTGCTTTTTCGGCGGTACTGCATATTTCTTCCTGAGACTACACATAAACTCGCCTCCTACCTGACCAACGAGAATCTTCAGCATGGCCATGTGATAGGCGCGCGTTCTTGCGCTGAGATGCGTGGCTGCGTGGCGAAGTGTGTGGAAGGTGTGTGCGGTGACAAGGGCCGCGATGAGCGCGAGGCAGAGAAGGACAACAAAGGTGTAGACTGCAAAGGAGACAACTTTCGAGGAAACGATCACCAATGCCCGAAATGCAGAACTATTCACGCCATTTTTCTATTCACACTTCCGTTCAAACGGCGAGTGGTAAATGCCACAGCTGTATGGGCCTAGTGTACTGTCTCGCTGCAGAAAGCTTTTTTAGACAAATATAATAATTAGTGATAAAATTTAAAAGCTGTATTTAAATATACCTTTTTTAAGCTGCAATATAGACCAGCTCGCCTAGAAATGTGGCCAAGTGTTGCTGGATTTGTGTTCTTTCTTGCGCATGACAACCAAATGCAAACCCGAGGCGGAGGCAACCGAGACGCTATCGAAGCAAACGAGAGTTTCCATGCAGGGATGTCCGTGTGTCCAGTTACCGGCTTTCTGAACGCCTGCTATTTTCTGTATATACATAAACACACACATATATGTATATATATAATATAGATTATATATACATATGTATATATTATAAATATATGTATATAGTGTATATAGTATATATATATATATATATATATATATATATATATATATGTATGTATGTATATATATAGAAAATAACAAGCGTTCAGAAAGCCGGTAATACATATACATACACATGCATACATATATATATTGAATATATTAATCCAATTAGTACGGCTTGAAAACTATATCAGACCTGTTGAACCATCGTCACAGCCTCCGCTCCTTCGAGCGTGCCTGGGACAGCGACCCAGAACATAATGACAACGAGCACAATTGCGGTTGCCCATAAGGCGGCGAAGCCTCGGCGCGACAGCTTGAAGGGCGAGCCAGGCATTTGGACGATCTGACGAGAGAGAGAGAGATAGAGGGCCAACTCTCTACTACTCAATCCATTCTTGCCTGATGACGATGATGCAGTTGCTAGCGCTCGCGCAAATTGCAACGACTGTAAGGGCGAATAATTCCTGAGTAAATTTATAGGAGTAAACTTATAGACAGTTGATCAATTTATGTATAGTTAAACTTGTGTTATATACTTTCCGAAGTGACACTTGGGTGTGAAATTATAAAAGAAAAAAGAAGAATAAGAGAATAGAATAAGAAAACAGTGGATGCACAAAAAAGATCAAACAATAATGCATGAAACATGATGAGGATGCTGACCACTTGGCCAGCTGCTCCAATGATGTGCGGAAGACGAATGACGGGACCATTGCAGCCGCAGGGCAGCGGAGCGAGGAGAACGACATTCAAGAAGAAAGCACAGTCAATGTCGCCTACGATGGCCGCAGCCTCAAATCGATCATCTTTTACTTCGTTTTTGTAATCGAAATGTGCAATCTTTTTATGGTTATAATAATCATTTCGCTAGAAGAAACATACAGTTAATCGTTATTATACGCTTTTTGGGGTATCATTTTTCACATGTTGTATAAATTGATCGGCGAATGTTTAATTACCAAACTTCCATTCATCGATATATGACGGTGCCAACTAAAAAAAACGGTCGTTTTTGCATTTTCGACTCCTTATGCACACTTTTTTGGAATATTCCACACGAATATGCCAAATTTGTCAAAAAGTACGCGCAGTTTTTGACAAATTTGGCATATTCGTGTGGAATATTCCAAAAAAGTGTGCACAAAACGACCGTTTTTTAGTTGGCACCGTCATATATGTACTTCAGTGGTCGTGTTTAAACGGCAGATAAAAAAAACAATGACTACCGTTCGTCGGAACCTTTCTAGTTGAGTGTGCATACCAAAATCTGAAGGAGACAGAGGCGATAAGAGGCTGCAGCTCTTCCGCTGTGCCTTAGGACGACGAAGACGGCGAATGCTTCGAATGGTAGGAAGAGGCAGCCGAGGACGAGACGGGCGAGGGAGAAGCGAGAGTGGAGGAGGAGGTCCGGGGCACTTTGGCGTCTTGCCAAGTCAAACATCTCGGACAGAAACGAGGGAGCCACGAATGACAGATCCACCATGGCTGAATTCGCTGTCGATCACCAGCAATAAAATAATATATGTATGTACGTTCAAATGTGGAAATGTCTCGAATGGAAAACCATAGGAGTATTCAAAAATGTACTGTAAGCGCAGAGGCACATTTTACGACTATTTCGAAAGGCATGGGCTTTTATTTCAAAGTGTGTTGTCAATTCTATTTCATATAGCTTTCGGTGATCGTCATCATTTAAGAGAGCATGTCAGTATCCTTCGATCAAAGTTTGCCCTAGGAATTTTTTTTTGAGTTTGTACACCAAAATTGGGTACAGTATACAACTCGACGTGGTAAACAAAATAGGCTACCGTATTTTCTCTATTAGTACCCCCCCTTTATTAGAACCCCCCCCCCTTCTAATAGTACCCCCCTCTGGAAATGCCATTGAAAAATAGAACCCCTCCCTCTAGTAGAACCCCCCCCCCCCTTCCAATAGTACCCCCCCCCCCTAATAGTCTAGTACTTCAGCTCTAGATGTTCCTCGTATAGATCCTGGAGACATGGGATGCTCTTATCAATGATCTGATGCCAAATTCATGATAAATCTGTTGTAAAACTGATATTCCAGTGATGATTCCATTGAATTCGGGCTACTATTCTTCTTTTTTTGGGAATGAAATGTTGTTATTAAACTTTTAGTGTCTCACATTGAAAAATAGAACCCCTAACTCTAATAGAACCCCTCCCTCTTATAGTGCCCCCCTCTCGCAAGGGTATTGAAAAATAGAACCCCCGGGGGTACTAATAGAGAAAATACGGTATATTTCAAACTTGAAAACATTTTTCCGTGCGGGACCCGGTGCACCAATGTTTAAAATTTCACTTGTCATAACTCGCTTAAAATACATTATTAGACAACCATCGAGGTATCATTGGATAGCTTTTTTAAGGGGCTTTAATTTTCATGTTGATGATGTTTTCATAAAATTTCATCTTGGCAATTTAATACGGCCCTGAATATTTTCGAATGCAGTTTTTCGATAAATTAAGTATTTTATGCTTATTTCTACACAACCGCTCCTACATAGGCTTAAAGTGCGTAAAATTTGCTACAACATATGTGTCTTTCAAAAAAATTGACGGTCCCGGACTATCGTTCCAAAACGCTTGAATATGCTCCAGTGCAAACTCTAACACCATGCAAGCGCATTCTTCGATCCATAACTGCGCTCAATGTCAATATTACAAAATCTTAAGTATATCATCTAAGAGCTCTCACGGAGGTCTTCAAATGTTACATACATACTTTTATTGAAAAGTTTCAATTTATATGGGAAATTTAGTTTTGTACAATTAGAAGGCTTAAAAATCTACTTTAAAAACATTTTCGTCTGTCGAAACATACATCATAAGAAAGAGGATGAAATTTGGAACAAGATGAACTCCTTTCAATGGAATTCCATGCATACGATCTTTTTTTATAAGCCATAAGCGTAGGAAAACAAGGCCTTATGGAAAAACTGTAGAAAAAAAGGATTGGAATATTCTAATTCGAATAACCTAAAATATGAATTCTTGGGCGAAATGACAGTAACGCTACTGTCACTAATTTAATGATTTATAACAAAAGATCGTATGCATGGAATTCCATTGAATGGAGTTCATCTTGTTCCAAATTTCATCCTCTTTCTTATGATGTATGTTTCGACAGACGAAAATGTTTTTAAAGTAGATTTTTAAGCCTTCTAATTGTACAAAACTAAATTTCCCATATAAATTGAAACTTTTCAATAAAAGTATGTATGTAACATTTGAAGACCTCCGTGAGAGCTCTTAGATGATATACTTACGATTTTGTAATATTGACATTGAGCGCAGTTATGGATCGAAGAATGCGCTTGCATGGTGTTACAGTTTACACTGGAGCATATTCAAGCGTTTTGAAACCATAGTCCGGGACCTTCAATTTTTTTGAAAGACACATATGTTGTAGCAAATTTTACGCACTTTAAGCCTATGTACTAGCGGTTGTGTAGAAATAAGCATAAAATACTTAATTTGGCGAAAAACTGCATTCGAAAATATTCAAGGCCGTATTTTAGGGCCAAGATGAAATTTTATGAAAACATCATCAACATGAAAATTAAAGCCCCTTAAAAAAGCTATCCAATGATAGCTCGATGGTTGTCTAATAATGTGTTTTAAGCGAGTTATGACAAGTGAAAATTTAAACATAGGTGCACCGGGTCCCGCACGGAAAATTTTTTTCAAGTTTGAAATATAGCCTATTTTGTTGGCCACGTCGAGTTGTATACTGTACCCAATTTTGATGAACAAACTCGAAAAAAAATTCCTAGGGCAGGTCATAATAGGGCCCTGCTCGAGTCTTATGGACATCCTGTCTTAAATAGATCAGTGGTCTCGTGAAAATCCCAGCAGAGTGACTAACTGAATATCCAAATCACGGATTTTCATAGATACGCTTTGTTTCGCATGTTGTTAAAATACGTTTCTTGCAGTAATGCTGACTAGATGTGGTGGTTGAGTCAATATCTATGAGAAAATGGTGTGAGCGGCTAGAATTGCTTCAGTAAATGACATGGCAACTAGGAATTTTTAAGAGAGCCAATCTGAGAGACTCGAGCAGGGACATGTCGGGAACAAAATTATTTTTTGATTTTCTTTTTCTTCTAAAGGCTTAAGAAGCATCCTAAAAAGACCTCAAAAACATTTTTTCCAAAAATTATTTTCTTCAGTTTACCCTAGATATGCACCGAAAACTCGAAAAAAGTCAAATGATCATAACTTTGTTCGTTGTTGAGGTATATTAATTTTGAACCATTTATTCAATTCCAAATTGAAAGGCGCACAAAACTCGTGTTAATCACTTTTTAAAAATATTTCATTAAATGCCTCATTTTGGCATTTTAATATTTCGAGTGGTGCGTTTGGGGCATAAAAACCCCCCCATGTTAAAAAACTGAAGGCACCACGTGAAAGAGCGACCTTTTTTACCCCTATTTATATGCCTTTTACTAAAAAACTCCGATACACCTGTTTCAATATTTTGACATGAAGCGCGCGAGTCGGTCAAAATTTCACATTTTCGGCCGCCGAGGCACCGTGCAAGCGCATTCATTGATCCATAACTGCGCTCAATTTCAATATTACAAAATCGTAAATATATCATCTAAAAGCTCTCACGGAGGTCTTCAAATGTTACATACATACTTTTATTGAAAAGTTTCAATTTATATGGGAAATTTAGTTTTGTACAATTAGAAGGCTTAAAAATCTACTTTAAAAACATTTTCGTCTGTCGAAACATACATCATAAGAAAGAGGATGAAATTTGGAACAAGATGAACTCCTTTCAATGGAATTCCATGCATACGATCTTTTTTTATAAGCCATAAGAGTAGGATAGTAAGGCCTTATGGAAAAAGTGTAGAAAAAAGGATTGGAATATTCTAATTAGAATAACCTAAAATGTGAATTCTTGGGCAAAATGACAGTGACGCTACTGGCACTACTTTTATGACTTATAACAAAGGATCATATTTTATTTAAAGAGTTCATCTTGTACCAAATTCTATCCTCTTACTTATGATGTATGTTTGGATATGCGGAAATGTTTTTGAAGTAGTTTTTTAAGCCTTCTAATTATACAGAACGAAATTTCCCATATAAAACGAAACTTTTCAATAAACGTTTGTATGCAGCATTTGAAGATCTCCGTAAGAGCTCTTAGATGATATGCTAACGATTTTGTAATATTGACATTGAGCGCAGTTATGGATCGATGATCGGCGCTTGCACGATGCCTCGGCGGCCGAAAAATGCGCCATTTTGACCGACTCGCGCGCTTCATGTCAAAATATTGAAACAGGTGTATCGGAGTTTTTTAGTAAAAGGCATTTAAATAGGGGTAAAAAAGGTCGCTCTTTCACGTGGTGCCTTCAGTTTTTTAACATGGGGGGTTTTTATGCCCCAAACGCACCACTCGAAATATTAAAATGCCAAAATGAGGCATTTAATGAAATATTTTTAAAAAGTGATTAACACGAGTTTTGTGCGCCTTTCAATTTGGAATTGAATAAACGGTTCAAAATTAATATATCTCAACAACGAACAAAGTTATGATCATTTGAGTTTTTTCGGGTTTTCGGTGCATATCCAGGGTAAACTGAAGAAAATAATTTTTCGAAAAAATGTTTTTGAGGTCTTTTTAGGATGCCTCATAAGCCTTTCGAAGGAAAAGAAAATCAAAAAATAATTGTGTTCCCGATATGCCTTACATAGAGCCCTGGTCGAATCTCTCAGATTGGCTCTCTTAAGCGACATCTTGAAGAAATCTTCTCCACCCAATTACATGGACTATTATAGGCATTTTAAGCTTCTTTCCTTCAAGAATTTAACTAACTCATTAAATATGCAACGTACCTTTCCAAGACAGGTGCACACAAGAAAAGAAAGCGTCAAATGGCTTTAAAATTCATTTCGTGATATAAGCGATCACACTACTCAGTTATACACGCTCATGTGAATACTTCAGTAAGGTAAAAAGATTCCAAGACACACGACAAATTTGCATTAAAAATGCCATTTCAAGCCATGAATGGTGGAGATGTTTGGTGCGATAAAGGATATTTTAGTTTTTGGTCATTTTCAGAAGCAATTACAGAATATTCACTACTGGAAAATATTTTCATAGTAATTTTTTTGGAATCTACACATAAATGAAAACAGGCTTTCCTGTTTTTTTATTGTAATTCTGCGAAGAGATGGTAAATTGCCGAAACATTTTTAGCCGGCCAGTTCCACTAATTGTAAGTCCAAGCTTTTGGCTCGTTGAGTGAGGCGATGAGAGAGCGAAGGTCGAAAATAATGCTCCACGTAAGTTCCTCTTCTGTGTACTGTCCTGAAGCGCTCGCGAGAAAGGGTGAACTTCGATAGAGTAACTTGAACATTTCTAAAATTGCGGGCTGAAAAAAAGAGTTCCCCGGCACAGGCAGAAATTCCCCCGTACAAGCGGAAATTCCCCGGTTCAGTCAGAAATTCCCCGGTATAGGCAGAAATACGTTTGTGTCCTTGAATGAATGTCATGTTTAGCTATTTACACATACATTTCAGTAAAATATATCATCTGCGGCCACTTCACCTGCTTTGAAAAGATAATATGAAGATGACCATTGCATTTTGACAAGTTTATTGCATGCTTGGAGAAAAAAAATGCTAGGTAATGGCGTAGAATATTCTGTGTATTTGAGTTGAGAAAATTTTCATTCATGAAAATTCCAGTTGACTTATTTATGCATTTATTCATTTATTTATTCATTCGTCCAATTTAAGACGTGACAACATATTCAAATAAATGTAATCGTGATTATAATGATTACAGCCAACGTCCTAATCCATTGCAGCCTCCCCGCCCAGTCTCTCCAAGCGAAAGAGAGAGGTTGAAAATTTAACTAATGGTAAGAGGCTCAACTGGGACGTACGCACACTCATGATTTAGAGAGATAGAAGATTAGACATTTAAGATGTTTATACCCAGTTTGCGACATAATAATTATATCACTGAGATAATGAGAGACTGGACGCAGCTGCAATTGGTTAGGACGCATGCCGTAATCAGAAACTACTAGGAATTCTTAAGCAATGTATTAAATATAGTATGTCCAGGCAAATTTTCTGAATTCAGATACATGTAATATAAATGCCGTCTATTTGGGTTCCGACATGAGTCGCATAGTAGGCAACTCACAAGTAATACTATGAATTATCGGTTTTCTCGGTTTTGTTTAAGAATTCATAGTATTACTTATGTATGATTTCTTGATTTCATACGACTCGGCCAACAAGATGGCATTTATAGATTGCGAAGAAAGGATCCCTTGTGATCCCCTGGAATGCTGGGAAACAAAGTTTTCTCAGATTTTATTAGACTCTACGAGTCTGCCTTGTCAGGAGGACGATGAAAAGAAGGCACCGCCGTCTGGTTCATACTTCTGCCGTCATGTCCCGCGAACCTGTCATCGCCTACTGAACCACTATCTCGCAATAAGCCCAGCACAAATATATCTACACAATATAGTACGCAATGGAATAAATTTTCGAATAGTGCGCATACATGTACTGGGAGTTGGTAGCATAAATATTCATATCAGTTCGTGTTGCTTTTTTTTATGTATTCGAGATAAGGCGAATGTTCAACTGCCTTCAATATAACAGGCATGTGTGAGGGTAATCCATACATACATTGATCTCATGAGTGAGAAAATCATTCGATATGTGTAGAGAAAAGTTAAATGGCATCTTCAAACAATTAAAGAAATCTAAATACCCACTACGAAGTACGTTTTATGTAACGGTATCCAATGTGCACTGGTATTTGCAAGGAGCTTCTCACTTTTGTGCATTAAAAGGTAATTTTCGGCATCGCCATAAAAACTACGTTTGCACCAGCGAGAGACGATGAAGGTCGTCAAAATACAGTAGCCAATCTGCAATATTCACATATGTATGCACAAAGTAGTTAAGAAAAGAGAGTACATTTCAAATGACATACACGTTCAACGTAGGATATATGACGGTGCCAACTAAAAAAAAACGGTCGTTTTTGCATTTTCGACTCGTTGTGCACACTTTTTTTGGAATATTCCACATAAATATGCCAAATTGGCCAAAAAGTACGCGTACTTTTTGACAAATTTTCCAAAAAAGTGTGCATAAGGAGTCGAAAATGCAAAAACGACCGTTTTTTTTAGTTGGCACCGTCATATATGGAGCCGTTAGGCGATTAATTTATATGACCTATTGTATCGTATTTCGTGAGATGACCTACAATGTAGGTGTGGTAGTTTGGTTTGCGTCGCCGAATACGAAGCAGCAGTATGAATAGAAGATGGAAAAAAAATCTAGGCGCGACTTACAATTAAGAGCGGCTAGTACTCGCTCGCCCCTTCGATTTCACTCCTCACACTGCGCTCGCTCTGAATTGATTGTACGCTTGTCCGTGATTGTCGCGAAAGAAAGGGCTGCTTGAGGGCGCCGACGACGAATGTTCGATAGGTCGGTTCGAGCAGACGCATGCAAAGATTATGCACGGGCGAGTGAAACGCTTAGAAGAGAACCGCGAGCGGAATGCGAACTAGAATAACGCTCATAGTATTATGACGCAGCAGCATCAGTTCGTCATCTCCCGATGAACTAAATTTAAACTAACGCTACTATCGATAGTTCAGATACATCTAAATAGATGACGTGATAAGTCTAACTGTTGCGTTCAACGATTCGGCTTATCGCGCTTATTCCCCCTATCCACTTACAGTACTGGCCAAAAGGTTATGATATTTTGTTTTTTCTCAAACTTGAAGAAAGTTTATGAAATGTTCAGGGTTGCTTCTTTATAATGACAAGCTTATAATTTCAAATTATTGGTTTCATTGACTCACTAATGAGCGAAAAAAAATCAATAACTCAAATCACCCAGTTTGAACATATAGGCGAGATGGACAAAATATTTTATTTCTTCGATATCCGAATTGTTTTTATTGTAATTTCATTTTAGTTGCATTGTTCAACATCCCAACAATAACTTTTTAGTCGATTTACGATTTTCTCTCATGCTTTTGCATACTGCCTGCCTCCTGTGTGCGTTTCATGTCATCGGCCTGAGATACAGAAAGTTCATGAGGATATAATCGATAATTTTCTAGTACGCCTATGTTAATAATGATGCAAAAATATTCTCAGGTAATCATTGAACTAATTCAGATGGTTATTTGAACTGTAGATATTAGATTCAAACAATTTGTGCACACTTTGAACACCGCGGACAACTTTGGTCCGCAGAGCAGATATTTGCTAAAAGTGATGTTGGGATGTTGAACAATGCAACTAAAATGAAATTACAATCAAAACAACCCGGATATCGAAGAAATAAAATATTTTGTTCAACACGCCTGTATGTTCAATCTGGGTGATTTGAGTTATTGATTTTTTTTTCGCTCATTAGTGGGTCAATGAAACTAATAATTTGAAATTAAAAGCCTGTCATTATAAAGAAGCAACCCTGAAAGTTTCATAAACTTTCTTCAACTATGAGAGAAGATATGCATGAAAAACCAAAATATCATAACCTGATATTTTGGTTTTTCGGCAGGCATTATAGTATCCCAAGGCGAACAATTAAATTGAACTATCCGCATCGTGACAATAGTAGTGTGCTATCGGCGCTGTGCACATATGTCTATGTTGTTTTGAGGAGGCGGTAGTTATTAGCAATTTAATGCAAAAAAATTACCATCGTCGTCTTCGCTCATGAAGACAATCGCCGTGAAGAACACAGGCACAACCATTAGCAGAATTGGTAGAAGAATCGAAAAAGGAGGAATTTAACTAATTCGATTTGAAAATATTTTTATCGGTTTTCCATAAAGTTGCTCTCCACGTTGAATGACATTTGAAATTGGGTACTCTTTCTGTCACAGATATGAAAATTCAAACATGTTAAGAGTTGAATGCAATTTTAAACCTTCCCGAAGCATCTCTCCGGATTTTCGGATTTTCGAAATTTGAGTGTTCGCTATTTGATATAGTTTGCACTTTAGATGGTGGAGCTAAAACAGATGACCACTGCGAATGGATTTTGACCTTGTGCTATGCATGCCCTTTCAATACCGTATTATTATTACAAATCACGATTTCGTCGTTTGCTTTAAATATCACTCGGTGTTAAATATTTTTGTGACATATAATAAATTAAAAAAGAAAAGGAAATAATATTTATAAAAAAATCCAAATCGTTTTCTCAGTATCTTTTGCATGTTCTCTTTCTAATAAATTATAATCAAGACCACAACAAAATGTACGCTAGTCAGCGACAATTCAGCCACTAAATATAAACATTTATTCGGCAAATAAGATCTTTTGAGATTACCACAGCTTTGAATTCAATACGTACAAATGTATATGTCGTGAAGCTATGGCACTAAATTCAATATTTTTAACATTCGGTTCTCACTGTCAGCATGACTATCTTCTGACTATGAGAGAACTTTCCTAAAACAAAACAAGGGCATTTCACCGAGCTTGGAATGTCCTGCAGCCTTTGGGTGGAATGTCATGCTGAGCTTGACACTCAGAAGTAGACGTCATGTTCATTATGTTCAACTTTCGCGACACCACGTAACAATTTCCATAACCCTCTTCTTCCTGCCACCCTCTCTTTATTCCCCCTCTCGTCTACTCTATGCCTTCTTCTTTCCACTCTCTCTTCACGTCTCTCTCTCTCCCTTTCTTCTCTTTTCATGATACCATTTTTTTACTTTCCTTCGTAAGTATCGATTGATAAAAACTTGAAAAGCCAACACTTGAAATTGGGCTTATTGTATTGTTCTATTAGTGCGTGCATAATTGCTCACAAAAGCCAGTCTAGATAAGCGAAGGAATCGAATGCGCCCTAGTAAGCTTCTCTGATTCCCTCATTTTCTCTTTTGTTCATTCAAGAAGATGCGAAGGTGATCCTTAGCATCGCCATTAAAATTTCTTACATATTCACCTGCGAGAGTAGACGAAACGTAGGGTGCAATCGAGAAAATCAGATAATACAGTAGCTATTCTGCAGACATTCACTTACGTTCAGCCTTTACAAAAAAGGAGATTTTTATAGTATGCATTTTCAAGGAAGGGAGCCGTTAGGCTGAAGTTCCACGGTCTTGCGTAGGTAAGCCGTTTCGTTAGATGTGGCCGTCGTAATCGTGGTCTCAGTTCCCGGTATGGTGCACGCCTCCTATATATTTCGTGGTATGCGACTGTGGAAATTTGGTCGGGTAAAAATTTCGAAGCAGCGCAGCGATTAGGAAACCAACATGGGATATGGTGAATTGATTGAACGCTGCCAGTCCTTGTTTGTCGGTAGCAAAAGGGTCGCTGGAGGACGCCGATGACAAATGCTCGATAGGTGGGCGTGAGGAGAAGCATGCAAAGAACGTGCACCGGCGAATGAAACGCGTAGACGAACACCGCGAGTGGAACACGAACTGTAGGAAGGTAAGGTCGCACGATCAGGAAGTAACTTAAAGTAAGCCCAGGACGAACTATTAAATTGAACTATTCGCAGCGTGACAATTGTTATGAACCATTTGAGCTATATAAACAGGTAAAAATTTAATGCAAGAGTTACTTTTTACCATCGTCGTCCTCTGTGCCCACGAAGACAGTCGCCGCGAAGCACATTGGTGCTGTCGCGGAGGAGCGGTTAGCATGCGGGAGAATTGGGACTTGGGTTTATAGTTTATCTTATCCTAATATAAGGCATACATTTACAATACACATAAATATGGAAAGGGGAAGGACAGGGCCGAGGCAGCCGCCATGGTCGGCCAAGCCAACACTGAACGTCTTGCTGGCGGTGGCGGCACCGCCCCGAGGGGGCGGGTCCGCCCACGCCAGCCGGTTTGATGTTCTTCTCTATCCCCGGCCGTGACATCCCCCCTTTTACACATGAGCGGTCCCTCGCTCTTGATAAACAAATAAAGACAAAACCTTTTGTTAGTTGTACTGAGCACATAGATAAATGGAAAAACAAAACAAAGAAAATATATGTTCATTTACATGGAACAATAATTATACGAAAAATAGAGAAAAAAATCATCTTGTCTGTGGATATCTATCGGTTGTTCTTATTACCAATTTTTTTTTATGGCTAGGTGACGTGGTGACGGAGAAGCAGATAGAAAGTAGAACGAGAACTATTGTGCAATATGTGCATAGTGCACATTGAAAATGAAGGTTTAAAATATATTTAGCTAAAGAGTTAGATTGTTAGAAACTTTTCATTTTATAGTTGTTATGGGGCTTTATAGAGAGAAAAGTGCATATACTACATACATCGTACATTTTAAAATATATTCTACAAACATACATTTAATAATAATAAAAGTCGGAGTCTCTCTTCTTCTTCACTTCGCGATTCGATGTTGCTGATTGTGAGTAGCGCGGCGTCTCTCTGCTCGCTCGCGCTCTGCGTTATCGTCTTCCTAGTCGTCTGTCGTTGTCGTACGGCCGGTGATGGCGACTGGTTTCCGGCCGATGGTGGGCGCGGTCACTTCGCTTCTTCCAGCATTGATGACGCAAAATGGCTGGTATGACCTCGTTTCCGAATTGGACATCTCGAGGGCTGCAACGATGGCGGCGGTTGTAATAGTCAGCCAGTACAGTGGACGTCGTCGATCTTCTGCTTCACTGTTGCTGTGTCTTTATCTCGTCGAATGCAGCTTATTGTTCGCCGTCCCATTTGAAGGGAACGTTCCAGTCTGTCGCAGATTCAATCCAGCCTTCCTGTTGAACGATTTCTTGACGCAAGATAGATTTGCGGCAGTGTGTCTGATGGAGATCGTGACTGAGAGTGCATTCACACATTTGACTTGTAGGAAATGAAAACAGTTTCTTCTGCAGATGGGACAGATCGTCTGGTGTTTCTTTGGTAGTGAGTACGGCTTGACGGTGGAGGAGATAGGTGCAGTGATCTCCTATGATTCAGTAGATTCACGTCTTCAGTGCCTTCAGCGACAGGTGTTCGACGAGGTTTATCTGCAGCTTCGGCGGCGCAGGTCTTGTTGGATTCTTGACGTGACGAAAGTCTTCTTTTATGTGATCGTCTGTCGTTGCTTTAGTTAGCGGGCATGTCACATCAGGCTCGGAGTTGTCGTTGCTGTGGTCTTCGTTGCTGACGATCGTGTCTCTTGAGCCTATTCTTGAGGCGGATAAATAGTAGGTCTTTGATGGCCACTTGCGAAGCATGAGCGTTTGTAGGACGCTATTTGTGAGTGAACGCTGTGAGAGCGTTACTCCCCGGAGCACATGGTTATCTATGGGGATGGGGTCTCCTATCGAGTATACATACCTATATGAAAGAAATGATGACGCTATATAATTATGTCAGTCTAAGACAATTGTATCTACCGAGAACAATGTATCAGGAGCAGCTCACAAGTCTATGTGTATAAATATGTATGTATGAATACTAGTGTGAACATCTATCTATCTATCTCTCTATCTATCAGTCTGTCACTGGAAGTACATTCCTCTCTATTTCGCGCTTTCTTTCCGCAGCGCTTTCACTTTCACTTCTCTTTTTTCTTCAGTGCGTTCGCGTTCACGCCTGATATTCTTTCTCCCTTGAAAACCGGCTATCCATTCGCGCCGTGTGCAACGTATGCTTAGAGGGAGAGATGAGAGAGTGAGTGATCCGGGCCATGCCCTTTTGCGCGCTGGCAGCGGAACTCGTTCGGTAAGCGGCTGCGCTATCGTTGTCTATCATCACAGAAAGGGGAACACTGCGGGCGCACTATCAAGTTTTTAAACAAAGCGACGGCACCGCTGTTCAGGCTATTGCAAGTGAGAGAAAGAGGAGAGAGAGAGTATGACGAGGAGCTACTATCGAGGTTGTAATGAAACTATGCGAGCCGGCCTAGATATGTATGTCCATATGAATATTAAGGAATAAAAGAAAACCATGTCTCTGGGAATAGAATTATAAAATTTGGCTAATTTCAAAGCTATAGGAGTAGCAATAATATACTAAAATGAGGAGGAAAGATTATAATGATAAAGAGTAGATTGTTTGGGATTGGAAATCCTGTGTGCTCCGGGAGTGTTGGCGGCGGCTGGCTGCCCCGGGGGGAGTGGTTGGGGAGGGGGGACGGTGGGTAGATTGTATTTGGGAGGGCATATAATCTTCTATACGTATATGTTACGATTTCATCCTATTCAAGAATAATTGGCAGATAAACTATTAGCACAGAGAATCCGAGGAGAGAGTGATAACTAATGCGTGCTGATCGTAAGCGAGGAACTCTTATCTATTATATATGCGGCGTCCTAGCCTCTCCAGCCTTCGCTTTGGCAAACAGAGTATAACTAGAGAAAAAATTCCGGCCGGGGAATTATTTTTTGCTTTACATTACGCCTCGCGTCGCTCTAGATTAGGTGGAGAGGTTAGCCTTATGCGAGCTCGCTGAGCATGCCGATCCTAGTGATCGCTGCCCCCTTCTTATTCATTCTTATTTTCCCCCTTACTTCGGTTGCCCGTGCGCGCCTTCCTATGCCGCGATTACAAAAGTACTTTTCGATTCCTTCTATCTGGGGGGTGGCGCACCGGTTCCTCGCAACCAAAGATAAATTTGCCGCTTATTTGGCGTGACATCTAACAAATCTATGCGGATTAAAATAAAACTACTTTTTAACGGACCTACGAACAGCTATGCATTTGGGACGACTGACACCTGACGTCGATGGTGTCGCCGACCTGCTCTCATCTCTTCTGGGGACTCTCGTGAGGTTGAAAAGTTGAGACATCTCCCCGGGACCTCCATGTCGCGGAGGAGCGGTTAGCATGCGGGAGAATTGGGACTTGGGTTTATAGTTTATCTTATCCTAATATAAGGCATACATTTACAATACACATAAATATGGAAAGGGGAAGGACAGGGCCGAGGCAGCCGCCATGGTCGGCCAAGCCAACACTGAACGTCTTGCTGGCGGTGGCGGCACCGCCCCGAGGGGGCGGGTCCGCCCACGCCAGCCGGTTTGATGTTCTTCTCTATCCCCGGCCGTGACAGTGCGCCCATTAGGAGATATGGCAGAAAAATCTAAAAGGAAGAATCTAAACGACTTTGATTTTAACATGTTTAAGCATTTTAAGTTTTTATAGTTATAAGAATCTGCAAACCGGGAAATCTGCGGTGTAAATGCATTAATTCCTTTCGTCTCCTTGATACCATATACTAATGTCGAGCTATTATGCTTTGTTTTTTTTTGAGAGAAAATGGTGTTGGCAAACTTTGAGAATATCTCACATTGAAAAATAGTACCCTCCCCTCTAATAGTACCCTCCCCCGCAAGGGTATTGAAAAACAGAACCACCGGGGCTAATAGAGAAAATATAAGGAACTTTTGAACAAAATCCAAGCTGGTCGATATTGTAGGCGGCAGCTTCGATTCATTTTGATTCTCTCGCAAATATATAGTACATACATAAGCGTTCTCCTCCAACCTGAACAATGAGAATCTTCAGCATGGCCAAGTGATAGGCGCGCGTCTGCGCGCTGAGATGCGTGGCAGCGCTGCGAAGTGTGTGGAAAGTGTGTGCGGTGACGGCGAACGCTATGAGCGCGAGAATGACAGCCAGGATGCAGCCTGAAGCAGATAACGTAGGCAAAGGAGACTTCAAACTACAAACTTCATTCTTTGAGTTGCTAATAAATAAACTTGTGTAGTAGCCGGGGAAGATTTCTTGCACTAGCCAACAATAGTGTTTTTATGTACATTGGAGTGAAGGGCCGCTGTCTAACAGTAAGAACGCTTTCTGCAATGCAGCATTGACTGCTCGCCGTTGAATTACATACAAAAACGTTGTACTCTATTATCATCTTGTTAATCGCATTTCATACATTGCGTGAATAAATCTTTTGATTTATTCTTTCGAAACCATGCTCTTTTGGAAAGTCCACTCTTTTCTTGCATATCTCAAACCAAATGCGCACCAGCGGCGAATAAAATCGGCAAGCTTGCGAAACAAAAGAGAGTTTCCATGCAGGGATGCCACACTCCGGGGGCCCATAGAAAAATATGTATATAACAAAAAAAAACACAAAAAGAAATATATTTACTAAACACATCATACAAGTACAATCTGAAGTACATCCTTGGCGATGATGACGTTGTGAGGTGCGTAGATGCAGGCGTTCAGAGGGAAAGAGGTGAGAGGTGCAGATGTTCAGAGGTTCATAGATACTGATTTTAGATGGTTCAGAGGGAATAAGAGAAGAGGTGAGTCATTTCTTGGTCCCTTGCATTGCATTTGAAGCAAGCAGAGACGGCTAGAAGGAATATCGTGCTGTGAGCGGCACTGGAGAGCGAGATTACAGATGTTCCCAACTGATACCAAGCAAGAGCAGCGTGCCAGATTGTTTTGTCTGTCTCTCTTTCTTCGGATCCGAGGAGAGAGGGAGAGACAGTGTTGAGGGAGAGGGAACAGAGGAGAAGAGATTTTGAGTAAAAGAGAAGAGTAAAAGAGAGGTGGCAGAGATGCGCAGAGAAGATGATCCGTGATAAGTCACAAAGAGATTGAGGAAGAGAAGAAAGAAAATTGAACAAGAGCAAGAGAGAGGTTATCGCCGTGAGCGGAGGAGAAATCTCGAACAAATTGAACGATGGTGAAATCGTTGGCATGTCTGACAGGAAGAAAATGTACATCTATGCGCATAGTGATCACTTCCGAGGCAATTCCAGCATGCCCTTTGATCTTCCACGCACTTTCGACGCTCATAGAGGGTAGAGTATTTTTCGCAGTTTTCAGAGACGTGATCATCTCTGTGGCAGAAAAAGCAAATTTGCGGTATTTGACTATTAGAGGGCAGAGGTGATTCATTGACTGCAATATGCGAGACAATGAAAGCGTCATTAGAGTGAGTGCATAGAGACAAGAGGGCACAAGCTTCTTCCTGCTCGGCGACATTCTCCTGCAGACAGCGAAGCAAGAGAGAGGTATCGCAGTTAGTATTCCTTCTTCTTTTCCTTAGCAGTTTCAAGCGTAGCCAGTAAGGAAACTTTTGCAAGATGATATGCATCAAGACATCTTCTGCAGTGCCATTATTAGCGCGTAGACGGGAGAGAATGGCAAGAAGAGAATCGAGTGTGGCTCGAACAGAAGAGATGTTTTTTCCAGAGGGAAGAAGTTCAAACAATTTTGAGATTAGAATAGTTCGGGACAGCGACTTTTGATCAAATCTATTGAGCAGGTGATTATATGCAAGCGGATATTCGTCAAATGAAAAATGGTTGATGGAAGCAAGAGCGGTGCCTTTAAGAGAATTCTTAAGATGAGTCATTTTCTCAGTATTAGAGATAGGCTGGCAATGAAATAGATTATCATAGGCGCCTCGCCACTGGGTGAACTCCTCGGGAGAGCCATCAAAAGTAGGCAGAACTAGAGCCGGGAGGCGAGAGAGAGATGGTTGAACCGATTGCGCAGCAGAGGGATCGGAAAAAGATTGAATAGCAGACTGATCTGTCTGATTGGGTGGTAAAGGGGGCAGTCTTGGAGGTGCAAGCAATTGCTGCTGCCTTACTTGGTTCGCCGTATTCAGCTGAGCCATTTCCTGCCCCATAGAAGAGGGTGCATTGTTATATACTGTCATCTGCTGCTGCTGGAGAGGTTGAGAAGAATTCGATATATTCATAGAGAAATTTTTCATACTTGGTAAAAAAGAAGAGGAAGAGGTGGTTAGAGGGACAGAAAGAGTAGGCTGAGAGAAGAGAGAGGGTTAGGAGTAGATGGGAGACTGAAGGAGTTGAGAATTAGAAGGTGACCGAGAGAAGCATGAGGAAATGGTAGGAAAAGTCGTCGTAGGTGGCAGAAAACGCAATAGTAGAAATAAAAAATGGATCAGAAATACTTGCGCCATATTCAGCAGGGTCAGACTTGACAAAAGGAGATGCTGCGCGTGATTCCGTGGGTGACAGAAAAGGAATCGTACTGTCAAGCAGTGATTCTGCTTCACCTAATCGCCGATCAATTGCTATAACGGCGTTGTCAATTTCGTCGAAGAAAACATTAATACTCTTTTCGGATAGATAGGCGAAAGACAGAGAGGCGAGAGTTATTCAAGATGTTCTGAAGTGTAGCCTTATATGTGAAGACGATTCTGCCCTTTTTGGATAGAGTGGAGCGTAAGAGGGTGAGAGTAGAGATGTTGGAGCGCACGTTGATTTCAAAAGCGATGGCAGAGTCAGAGGTTATTGTGAGAGGGTCTCTCTGAGATGCAACAGAACATAAAGCCTGCTTCAGCTCTTTGTCCTGAAGCATTTTCGTGAGCTGCCGCTTGGCAGTAGCAATCGCGCAATCTACTTGGAGAGGAGATCGGTGGCGAATAGAATGATAAGGATTTTCAAGAGAGGTGTTAGAGGTAATATCGTCCTTGGACGAATACATTGAAATGACAAACAAGTAAGCAGAGAAAGATATCCGACGACACGGGGCCAGAGGCCTGGGGTCGTCTAGACAGAGTACAGAAATAAAAGACACGACGGAGAGCAAACGGACCTTTTGAAGAGGCTGGTTTATTCCTGGTCGAGGTAAGACGCAAATCTCGACGTAGAAAACACGGACCTCTGGGAGGCTGGTGTGGTCCTGGTCGAGGGAAAAGGGGGACACCAATTAGTTGGCCCGACGCACCATATGTCGCCCGGTGTTCTCCTAATCGGTGTCCATACACACAAATGATTATATGATTGTCGTTTTATCCGCCATGCCGTCCGTTCAGTGGTAGAAAGAGAACCAGAAAGAAACAATACAGAAACTACACACAGAGAGAGAGGGGCGTGGCTTAAGGCCTCTATCGCGGCGGCCGGCACACGGCGCGACAGTTTGAAGGGCGAACCGGGCATTTGGACGGCCTCACGGGACAAGGAATTTAAACGAAACAAATATTTTTGATTTGTTCAAAATACCGATAAAGAGAAGGAGAGAGAGAGAGAGAGTGAACGAAAGAGAGTTGAATTAATTTTTTTTCACAAAATTTCTATTGATTGCTGTGTTCTCTCTCTCTTTTTCTCTCCCTTCACTCTCTCAGCTGATAAAAACATTCTTGCCTAATGACGATAGACAATACAGTTGCCAAAGCTCGCGATTGTTACAGCAGCTGCAAGGCTGAAGAATGCCTGATTGTGAGTGAACTTATTTAAGGTCGATCAATCGATCAATAAATGATCAATAAATCATGATTACTGCACTGACAATTTTGCCGAACGGACCAATGACGTGCGGCTGAAGATTGAACTGGCCATTACAGCCACAGGGCATAGGAGCAAGTATAACGACATTCATGAAGAAAGCACAGTCGATGTCGCCTACGATGGCCGCTGCCTCAAATGGGTCACCTTTCATTCCCTCTTTAATGTGCGAAAATTTCATTCAATTTGTCATCATTAACAAGAAGATCAAGAGATGAGCTCATAGAAATAAGAGTGCCTAATCCCAGGGCAGATGCGGAAATTCATATGCCCATTAATCGTTTTTCGCTTAGCGTTCTCCTACAAATGGAGAATAAGAGGTAGAGATGGCCATCTCTGACCAGATTCTGCAGAAGACAGCAACGATAAGAGGCAGCATCCTTTCCGCTGTGCCTGAGGACGACGAAGACATCGAGTGGAAGGAAGAGGCAGCCGAGGACGAGGCGGGCGAGAAAGAAGTGGGAGTGGAGGACGCGGTCAGGGGCATTTTGCCGTGTTGCCGAGTCCATCAACTTGGTCAGATGCGAGGGCACAAGGAATGACAGATCCACCATGGATATCCTTGAACGTTTATTAATGACTAAATTTACTCAATAAATGGGCGCTACTTCGTTTGAATGCTAATGATATAGATATTTGTGTGGCTTATTAAGAAGTAAGCCGGAAAACATAGTAATATTCTGTGAAAAATGCATTATCGTGCTTACAATCTAACATAGTGATCGCGGACAACGAAAAAATAACATTTATACATACTAACGGACATTATAATTATGATTGGGAGTTCAAAAGAACGTTGCCAAGGTGAATACTGGAAATGCACTCTAGAACGATTTTCGAAGCAACAGACAGGATATGATGAACTAGCAGTTATACTATACGAGGTATATTGAAATGTCGCATGTGTTAAGACCATAATTTGGAAGAGAAAATAGAAGAGATGAGTGGGCATGCCTTTGACAAGAGAGACGGAAACCAGCAATTATTACTTGATGAGTACGTTCATATCGTTCACGAAAGGCAGAGCAAATAAAAAGCAACCTTTGTTGGAATTTGAACCAACAAAAATCGGAAGTTCAAGCATCTTTTGGGCGTTTTAGCATGGAAAAGGGAAATGTGATTAAAATTCCTTTCAGACTTTGTTCATGATACTAACTGAATCAACATTCAACGTTCATTGAAGTTTGTACATGACGAACGAGATAGCGTGCAAAAGTGAGAGCGCAAAAAAGTGTAGAAGGATGCTTCGTTTTTTAACACAATTTTTTTTCAGTAGATTATAGAAGGAGCCTTATTCCGCGCCCGGCCTCGAGAACATTCCAACATATTCGGACTAATGCTATGTATATATTAGGGAGGAAACAGCAACCTATCTAGGACTGAATTTGAAATGTTGAGACTATTTCATTTTGAAATGGACACACCCTATCCTCCTTCTCCTGCCATCAACGGAGGAGAGGGAGGATAGGGTTAAAAAAAAACAGAAAAAGACAGCCAATCTCCATGCACCTCGATATACATACAGTCCCGCCCAGGATCTTGGTACCAAGGATGCGTCGGACGCATCGGACGCATCCAAATGCATCCTCGTTAATAACTATTTTCCTAGGACATGCGAAAATATTTTAACTGGTACATTAGTTTGCTTGTAGAGAACGGATGCTACTGATAAAAAATCGATAATTTCTAATCATTTGAAAAGAAGTTATCAGTTTTTGCTTATAAAAAATTTCATTTCTTAAATTTTTCAATGAAATTTCTCCTGCACCATTATTTTGTCTCTACCCATATCCCAAATAATAAAAGTAGAGATTGTATCATTGATAACGGAAATCGATAAATCAGACCTTATCACGCATGTTCATTAGCTGAGAAGATTCGTCTAACGATTCTGAATCTAATTATGTAATCAGTTTTCAAAAAAGTGCCGGTTAACAATATATTTTTGATTGTGTGTACTTTCCATGCCTTTCTTCAGAAAGAACAGGGCAGGGAGGCTTCTCAGGCCGAGGGGGCGGGGCCTAAACCTTTTTTCTCTGCCTGTGCTATTTCGCTACCTTAAACTTGGGTAATTAAACCGAAGACGAAAAAGCCGCGCGTTATGTTTCTAAGGTTCAATGCTAGTTTAGCAACCTAGATTTGAACCATCATACCGGGCCAAAATTTTGACAAAGTTTAAGACAATGGGGAATGATGAAGAAAGTCATGTAAAGTACGCACGATTAAAATATATTATTAACCGGCACTTTATTTGAAAACTGATTACATAATTAGATTCAGAATCGTTAGGCGAATCTTCTCAGCTAATGAACATGCGTGATAAAGTCTGATTTATCGATTTCCGTTATCAATGATACAATCTCTACTTTTATTATTTGGGGATGTGGGTAGAGACAAAATAATGGTGCAGGAGAAATTTCATTGAAAAATATAAGAAATGAAATTTTTTATAAGCAAAAACTGATAACTTCTTATCAAATGATTAGAAATTATCGATTTTTTATCAGTAGCATCCGTTCTCTACAAGCAAACTAATGTACCAGTTAAAATATTTTAGCATGTCCTAGGAAAATAGTTATTAACAAGGATGCATTTGGATGCGTCCGATGCGTCCGACGCATCCTTGGTACCAAGATCCTGGGCGGGACTGTATGTATATACACAAAGACCTCGGCGGCCGCAGTACTGTTCCGCCAATTTCGTTTTTGAAATCAGCGGAAACAATATAGAAAATGCAAAAATATTTAATTCTCTCATTTTCGCACTCTCTTTTGTTTATAGAAGCAGGCGCGAAAGTTGTCTTCAGTATCAGTGAACGCCTTAAAAGTAACGTTTACACCTGCGAGAGCAGGCGAAAGAGAGTGCTAAATCTCGAGAACCAGAAACTACAGAAGCCATTCTACCATTTCGTGGATGTATGTATGTATGTAGCTGTGGTAGCTTGGAAGGGCGAATTCGAGGCAGCAGAGTAAGTGGGAAGCCGGCATCGGATCTTGAAACGACTCAAGAGAGGCTACTACTCTTCTTCCTTTGTGCTTCTCGATTAGCGTTCTGAATTGGTTGGACGCTGCTCGTCCGTGATTGTCTGTAGAGAAAGGGTCTCTTGAGGGTGTCGACGATAAATGCTCGATAGGACGGCGTGAGCAGAAGCATGCAAAGAACGTGCACTGGCGAGTGAAACGCGTAGACGAAAACCGCGAGTGGAACGCGAACTGGAAGAAGAAAAGGGAAAATCGATAAAAGCGTCGCCAATCGATCAATAACGCAAAAGATAGGTGAAGTTAAAGTAAGCTCCGGGCGAACTATTAAATGGAACTATCCGAATCGTGACAATAGTTATGAACCATTTGAGCTATACGTACAGGTAAAAATTTAATGCAAGAGTTACTTTTTACCATCGTCGTCCTCTCTGCTCACGAAGGCAGTCGCCGCGAAGCACATTGGTGCGCCCATTAGGAGATATGGCAGAAAAATCGAAAAGGAAGATTTTTATAAACTTTAATTTGAACATATTTTAAGAATAATCTGCAACCCGGGAAATCTAGGGGTGTAAAGCTCCTTTCATCTTTTGGATATCATACTCCAACCTGAACGATGAGAATCTTCAACATGGCTTTGTGATAAGCACGATGCGTGGCGGCGTTGCGAAGGGTGTGGAAGGTGTGTGCGGTGACGGCGAACGCAAGGAACCCGAGAACGACGGACAGGATGCCGCCTGAAGCAGATAACGTTGGCAAAATAGAATTCGAACTATAAACTTCCTTCTTTGATTTGCTAATAAGTATACTTTTGTAGTAGCCGGGGATAAATATTTTGTTTCTTCAACTCTGTCCTTTAGGCCAGTTCGCCTAGACAAACCCAATATGCACCTGCAGCGAAGGAAATCGGCAAGCTTGTGAAACAGAAGAGTGTTTCCATGCAAGGATGCCCGTTCGTCCAGTTTCCGGCCTTCTGAACATTATTTATTGTGTTTTTATGTTAATTTATTAGGATTTTTTTTAAATTAACTTAATTAACAAATAAAATATTTAAAAAAATTACAAAATGTCAATGCGTTTAATAAGGTGAGAAATTGTTAATACTTTGACCATAATCAGACCTGTTCGAACAAATTCACTGCATCCGCTCCTTCCATCGTGCCTGAGAGAGTAAGCCAGAAACAACAGATGGCAACGATAACAAGTGCTGTTGACCAGATTGCCGTGCCAACTCGGCGCGATAGTTTGAAGGGCGAACGGGCATTTGGACGGCCTAACGAGACAAGGATTTTAGACAACAAAAATCTATTTTGATAGGTTCAAAGTGCAGAGAAAAGCAGGAGTAATGAATACATTCTTGCCTGGTGACGATAGATAATACAATTGCCAAAGCTCGTGACTGTTACAGCGGCCGCAAGACCGAAGAATACCTGAATGAACTTACATATATACAGTTGATCAATCGATCAATCAACAATAAATAAATAATGATGACGTCGCTGACAATTTGGCCGAACGGACCAATGAAGTGCGGCAGAAGATTGAAGGGGCCATTACAGCCACAGGGCATCGGAGTAAGTATAACGACATTCATGAAGAAAGCACAATCGATGTCGCCTACGATTGCCGCTACCTGAAATCGGTCATGTTATATTACCTTTTTTATGTGCTTCATTCATTCGGGTTTCTCATCATGAACAAAAAGATCAAAGAAATATTTGACGATTCTAATGCATGCCCATTAATCTTTTTTTTCTCGATTATCGTCCTCCTTTAAATGGAGAATAAGAGGTAGAGATGGCCATCTCTTACCAGATTCTGCAGTAGGCAGCGGCGATAAGAGGCAGCTGCCTTTCCGCTGTGCTTGAGGACGACGAAGACGGCGAAGACATCGAGTGGGAGGAAGAGGCAGCCGAGGACGAGTCGGGCGAGAAAGAAACGAGAGTGGAGGAGGAGGTCAGGGGCGTTTTGGCGTGTTGCCGAGAATGACATATCCAATATGGACATCCTTGAATGCAGCAAAATTGCAACGAATTTTCAGCGAGTGACTTACTCATTAATGATGCAGTGGCCACGTGGTAATGATCCCAAGCAGAGTGCCCTTTTCAAATGGTCAAATTAAGAATTTGATGAAATACATATATGTTCGCATTGTTTTTAAAGGAGAACTAAACTCAACAACCCTAATCCATTTCAATTTTTTTATGACAATTGTAGCTCATGAGTTGGTGATTGAATAAAAATGTAAATCGGTGTAAATCGGCTAGAATTGCTTCACTATTGAATCATCAAGGAATTCTTAACCATAAGCTAAATCTCATAGAATGTTTCTCGAGTAAAATACACGGAATTTTTTGCAAACGTAGCTGACATTTTGGGCTTCCTTCCTCCAAGCCTGCAATAAGCTAGTTAAGTATGCAGTGAGCTTGTTCATTTGACCTTACATAGACAATTAGAGAACTAAAATGTATATAGTAGTGCTATAGTATACTAATGTACATAGTATGTATGTAGCTAAACAAAAGGTCAAGGACACAAACGTAGCCCCAAACGACTACATAGAATGAATTTAAGAATTGTACGAATTACGATCTGTCAAACTTCAAAATTCCTTGCGACAGCGTCAGGAAAGTACACGCAGAAATGAAAAGTTGTTGTTTAATTGTTCATCTACATCTTTAAACGATGTTAGGACACAATGACATCAACGTTAAGATCAAATGAAAAGGCACGTCCAAGCAGCGTATGAGGGGTAGGGCGAGGGAAACAGTAGCCATGGTAGTCCTCCGCTAGTTAAACAACAACGTAAATGACTCCGGGCGTTCTAAATGTCATTTATCAGAAAAGCAGAAATTAAGATTTACCATAAGAAGAATTTCAATTATCATTGGGGTTTCAAAGCAGGTGGTCTTGGTAAAACAGGCGGCTACTGCGAAAGTCGTTGTCTACGTATCGATCTATGTATGTATGTATGTACATACATATATGACGGTGCCAACTAAAAAAAACGGTCGTTTTTGCATTTTCGACTCGTTATGCACACTTTTTTGGAATATTCCACATGAATATGCCAAATTTGCCAAAAAGTACGCGTGCTTTTTGGCAACAACGAGTCGAAAATGCAAAAACGACCGTTTTTTTTAGTTGGCACCGTCATATATGTATATTGCTAATGGAGTCTGAAATATTGCTTCCTTTCGTGGTACATACACTTTTAATACCATATAATTGAATGTTCGCGAACAGATATGAACAATAAGATCCGGGACGTCGCTATCAAAGCAGAAAAAAACACTCGTACACAATAAGAAACTATCGCTAACAAATTCTTCTTTGATTCAGTAGGAATTTTTTTGTTTAGATTGACTAGTGCACATGACGAGTCGAAGAGGGCCAAGAACGGGCGCATTCGGAAGAATCAGTCGACCGAGGGAGGAATATAAAGTGTCGGTAGGATGGAAGAGCATGCACACGAGATGAATACTGGAGTGAAGGGCGTAGACGAAGAGGCCGACGGGTACATCATCGAAAAAGGAGACCATAAGGTAAAAACTCCTACCGCGAAGCCCTGAAGAACGGGAAAAAAGAACGGTGTAAACAATCCACAAGGCGCTGTTCATAGAGATTACAATGTTGTTTTATTTTTATTTTTATATTATCCGCCGAACTAGGAACATCGCAAGGAAAGGTATGAATGCATCCATCCATAAGGGTAACCTCCAAAAAGTTTTACAAGATAAGGCTGGAAGTCAAATTTTTACAATTGGCTGCTAAACTCCATTGCCAGCTCCTTTAAGTTCTTGAAGAGCGCTCTTGCACTTTTAATCTATTAAGTCATTCCCTTTTTTGAATGTACATATACAGTGCCGCTCAGCGTGCTATGGCGGCTATAGCGGCCACTTGCCAAAGATACCGAGGGAAATTAAGACCTATAAATGCTCTGTTTTCAGAATTCGTTAATATTTTCGTTTTCAGTGTCATTTTTATGGAAAAACACAATTTCGATTTCAGTGTTTTGAAAATGGGTTACCTTAACATTTTGATAATCAGGCCGGGTAAAAAATCTAAGAATCGGAAACGTACGGGCCAGGCCGGGCCACGAGTATGGGACCGATGGGCCCAAAAATGTTTGGCCCATTTACATTTCTGGTTTCGAGGAATAATAACATAGCATTTTCTTCTAATTCACACGCCGAAATAATAGATAACACTGAAGAATTAATCTACGCTGCTTACATCTCTTTCGCTCTCCATGGACTTACTTGCAAGTGGACATGCAGCTATCACATGGATATTCTAGTTAAAGTATAACAATGCATATTTTTTAGAACTTCACAGCAATGTTGACAGTGAAACCGAGTTGTATTCGTCTACGAATCAAGAATACGGCGTGTGAATGAGAAAAACACTTCCGGTATGAAAAAAAAATAAAAGCTCGATTATTTTGGCTAGCCAAGGAAGTAAAAACGTTCTTAGTTTCTCTCATAACAATATAATATAGAATACGATTTTGTGTTGTAACACAAAAATGCTCCCAGAAGTTTTCGACTCCGTGGGTTGTTGCCATGACGTTGGAAAATATTACCTATTGAGAACACGATTTTATGACGCAAACTCCTCCCAGGAGTATTCAACTTCGTGGATCGTTGCTATGACGCTGAAAAATATCCTCAATTGTTCGAAAAAAGGAAATATACTACATTCAAACCTACTTCAAATCTCGTGAAACGTGGATATGTTACTTTTCGTTTCATCTAATTTTTTTTTCCCGATTGTTGCCAACGGAGGTGGCTATGGCCTATAAATTAGTGTTCTTATCCAATAACATTTTGATTGAAAAATGAAAATAGCGTTTTTTGAGTTCCACGGTAACAATTGTAAGATCGCTGATTGAAAACAATTGTATGTAGAGAATTGAAGAGTCAATCGTCCCCTCTTCTCTCGTTGTTCAAGTACCAGAAATGACGCATAAATTAGCATTGACCAGGGTAGACTCCTCTTTCCGGGTCGCTGTCTTTCCTCCTTCCGACCCTATTCCCTTTCGTCATCGACCACAACGCCGCGGCCGATGCATTTCCCTGTTGCCTGAAGAATCATCTGCTCTATAGCTCCCTTGATATTGACTTGCCACGCTCTACGTAATAAGATCTTCTGTCTTCTCACTTGTTTCCTTTGTCACCTTTTAATACTCGGTTTGTCATCTTAAAAAAGAGACGTTGACAGTCCGTTCTCATCCGGGTGACAAACATTTTCTCCCGTACAAAAAAATTAACCACCATTCCCTCTTGGCACAAATCCGGGACAAAACTAGAAATGAAATTTCTCTCACGGTTCTTTAGTTCTCAAACGCCAGGCAACAGTTCTCCTATGGGTTGTGATCGTCCGTCGGTTTTTCAAAATATGTAGTGCCAATTTATGCAATAAATATAGTAACTAGTTTCTATGCTTGGCATCATTACCACGAGCGCACTACTCCACTTAAGAAGTTTGTATATTTAGCCATTGAAAAGTCATTGCAGTTTCGCAACATTCAATGTGTCCATGGTGGACCTGTCATTCCTGGTGCCCTCGCGTCTGTCCGAATTTGTTGACTCGGCCAGACGCCAAAATGCCCCTGACCTCGTGCTCCACTCTCGCTTCTCCCTCGCCCGCCTCGTCCTCGGCTGCTTCTTCCTATCGCTCGATGTCTTCGCCGTATTCGTCGTCCTCAGACACAGCGGAAAGACCGCCGCCTCTTATCGCCGCTGTCTTCTGCTAAATCTGGTAAGAATATTGGCCTGCTATGCCTCTTCTTCGTTATCTAAATTGCTCGAATTGTTCTCTTTTGCTATATTCGTCATCCAGATTATTCAACAATAGAAGCGTATATATGAATGCATGATGTTTTTATATACATAAGAAAGAAATAAAAATAACCCCTTTAGGCAGCGTCCATCGTAAGCGACATCGAATGTGCTTTCTTTTTCGATTCCATTCTAGTGGCACCGATGCCCTGTGGCTGTTATGGTCCAGTAACTCTTCTGCCGCATTTCATTGGCCCATTCGGCCAAATTGTCAGCGTCTTCATCATTATTGATCGTTCATTTATTTTCCAGCAACAATAATAAGTTCACTCATTGTCAGGCATTCTTCGGCCTCGCATCCACTGTAACAATCGCGAGCTTTGCCAACTGTATTCTCTATCGACATCAGGCAAGAAGGAATACTAGAAGAGGAGAGAGATTGGAGGGATTTACTGAGATTTGTTTTCTGCAAAACTCAATTCAGCTCGCTTTCGGTCTCTCTCTCTCTCTCTTTCTCTCTCTCTCTCTCTCTCTCTCTCTCTCTCTCTCTTTCTTTGTATTTCTCCCAGTTCTCCCAAATTTCTTTTCTGCCGTCTAAAATTCTCGTCTCGCCAGGTCGTCCAAATGCCCGGTTCACCCTTCAAACTGTCGCCTCGAGGCTTCATCACAGTCTGGTCAACAGCACTTGTTCTCGTTGTCATCGTGTCGTGGATCGCTGTCTCAGGCAAGGTGGAGGGAGCGGAGGCAGTTAATATATTCGAACAGGTCTGATAACATTCAGAGCATTAACAATTGAAAAAGAATAGAAAAAATAGATAGAAGAAATGACGTTCAGAAGGCCGGCCACTGGACGCACGGGCATCAATGCATGGATACCCTCTTTTGCATCGATAGCGTCTCTACCGTCTTCACCGCGGGTGAGCATTTGGTTGCCGATTGCAAGAAGAAGCATATATATCCAGCTATGTATACTTGGACACATTTTCACGTGGACAGGCGTTCAAGCAAGGGTAGCATACGAATTTAAAAAAAGTTTTTGAAGGATGCCTGTCTAAACCTCTAGTTCTCTTTAACCAAACTACCGATAGCAGTGTAAAGGTCGGCTGTTTAGTTCAACGGGATATGAAGAACTATAAATTTATCAGACGATAGTATGACCTCACAATACTATGCGCATACGATCCACCCTGAGTGTATTCTGGATTTTAGCTACGTTAATAATCCCTTCCCTCGAACGTTCTCTCCGTTGCTCTTGCGCAGGCTACGGCGTGGGATTCAGTCTCGGAGGCGCCCTCGTCATGTTCGCTGTCACCGCACACACCTTCCACACACTTCGCAGCGCCTCCACGCATCTCAGCGCACGGACGCGCGCCTATCACATGACCATGCTGAAGATTCTCATTGTTCAGGTTGATGGCGTGCGTACATACATATAAAGATTCGAGTTATCAGAATTATACTAGTTGGAATGCTTTCATAAAGCTGAACGATCACGGAAAAATAATCAATGCAGGTTCGAATTGCCGCGTCTGTTCTTGGGGAAGGCACTCTCTCATTCTCGTCTTGTATTTCACAGGTCGCATAGATCGGTCACGTGAAAGTAGCATGCGCGCGCATGAGAGTTCGAACAGACGCGGCAATTCGAAATCTTGCGGAATTTTTCTACAATCGTCCCCTATTAAACTTAAAATGTCTTCAAATTCAACTATTTCAAATCCTTTGTTTTCGGTTCTTCTGCCATATCTTCTAATGGGTGTGCCCTACTTGTTCGCAACGACTGCCTTCCTGAAGGGCGAGGACGACGATGGTGAAAACACTTGTATTAAAGGAGCTTGAAAGTCGATAACTACTTACACTAAATGCCTGCTCGTTCAATTACCGTTGTTGTGAGCAGCGCGTTCTTGACAATTTGCCAAGATCCTTGTTTGAAAATCTTTACTACCAAGATGACTGGATTCACAATCCAGTTTTTGCTTGATTTCTGCTTTTTTGTTGGTATTTCATAGTTCCGGTAATTTGGCTTATTAGGTAGCATCAAGATGCCTGTAGGTCAGGCATCTTGCTGTCAGCCCATCACAAAGGCTGCTTAATAACTAGAATTTTAAGTGCGGTTCAGCACACTAATATAATCCCTTGTGATCAGGCGGCGATTTTCTGACGCAAATTACTCCTTTAACTTTAAATTTAGAACATTCAATCTTTGCCGATGTATTTGCAAGCCCAATCCTGCCACATATGTATATATACAGCATCATCTTTATAGCGAGAAATTTGAGTTTTCACCTCCATTAAGCTACCAAGTTCCGCAGCCTCAAAAGGCTTCCTGTATTTGTGGGAGTAGGAGATCGATTTTGCGTTAATGTTTCAATGACGACGCTTTGCTTGAGTTTTCTCTTTCTTCTAGTTCTCATTCCGCTCGCGGTGCTTATCTACGCCTTTCACTCGCCGGTGCACGTTCTTTGTGTGCTTCTGCTCACGCCGATCTATCGAAGTTTTATCGTCGGCGTCGTCCAATGGCGCTTTCTCTCACGACGAGTGCTTCCAGTCAATTCAATGCGCCAAACGAGAAGTGCCAATGAAGACATGAGCGAGGACTAGCAGCGGCTATTGCGTATTGTAGATATCCGATGACCGATTTTCCACTTACTCTGCTGCCTCATATTCGGCGATCCAAACTACATATCACAGCAACACCCCGCGAAATGGCCCACAATAGATCCAATCTCGCGTTAGACTCAAAATGTCTACGTTTCTATATTGGTTACTCTGCTATGTAGTTACCGCAAAAACTTTTTTTAAGCCTGAAAGTCAAAAGTTAGTTAGTTTTTTTTACATTCGGCAGCTAAACTCCATTGACAGCTCCTTTAAGTTCATGAAGAGCGATCTACCACTTTTAAAGCTATTCGTAACTTTATTCCATACATAGCATGTGTTGTATACCGCAGATCGTATTATCAAATTTGGAAAATGTACTAACGCGAGATTGTATAAGCGTAATGATCCTATTACAACTTCACGAACGTGCCGCCAGTGGCAATTCAGTCAGTAAAGAATCTCATCAACGATATAGAATGGTCTGCTGTGTGTGTCTTGACTATGCAGGTACGAAAATGACTAATTATCGCGCACCACTTGTCGTAATGCTTATGGTTAGTGGGACAAAGCAAATTCAGACATTCTCAAGTCAAACATTTAACGTGGTCTAGGCCCATCAAATTTATGTGGTGCTCAATAAACTAAGTCAGCAGACAAGCATGTTATTCAAAAAATCGGAAAGGAAATGAAACAACAGGGATGATAAGTAAGCACAGTCCTTCCATCTTGTACTCTTCGGTGAACTCTTACAGATATTGCTTAAATCTCAAAATCTATGCTAACTGATAGTTGCGAAGACAACCCACGCTTGAATGCGCTTGAAGGCGAATTTTGTCAGCTTACAAAAAGTAAAAAGTAAATTGTAAGACGAAGAGACTAAAGGAATACTTGTACATACATATGTTCATTGGCTCTCTTATTTAGAAGCGGAATGCCCAGCTGAAATCCCGTTCAAATCTTTTAGACCATCGAACAAACACTCACTTTTCTGCATATCCCTGCGGTGCAATCTCCTCTATGTGTATAATTACAAATTTTAATTAACTTTGTACTCGACTGTGCTTGCTGCAATATTTGACCTCTTGAAATTACTATTTATATATGGTAGGAACCCTGGACGAAGAAATCTAGTATTCTGCGCACAGTAGGTTATGTTTCTGAAGCCGCACGCAATTCCACCATGCAGAAACTTTCATATCATTTTAAGCACCCTTTTGCGTCTGCAATAATTATTCATATGGCCAACTACGTTTTCAATGGCCCTTTTATGCCACAATCACATTGCAGCAAGCATAGTGAAACTAGTCGCAATATTTATAAGTAATGCAGAAGAAAAGAGTGATAATGTAATGGCATACTAGTGTTAATGTGTTAAGATAACTTTTTCTCAGAATGATTTGTGTCTCTGTCCTTCCTTGGCAGTAAAGTTCTTGGTGCAAAAGGGGATGGCAAGTGTACTTCAGAAACGAAATGTTACGAAAGGCTTGAGTGCAGCGCGAACTATAAAATTGAACTATCCGCAGCTTGGCAATAACATACTTATATTCTTACTAGACCCGCCGTTTCCACATTCTTGTTAGAGTAACATATATGTATGTTCATATGTATGTACATAGATTTGTACTATATCACTTAGCCTTTCTCCTCATTCAGTTTCTTTCTAAGTCAAAGTACAAATTGTGTAACATAAATACATACAATTTCCTTTTCTGACAAAGTAAAAATTGTGTGACTTACTTGAGAGCTAACAAAGGCTCGCCATGGCCGGTGTCGACATGCTCACCACTCATTACTTCCTGGTCGGCTTCAGTTAGTCACACTAAATTCTATTTAATTTGTAAAAAAAATTTGTTTTTTTTTTATATTTCTTTTTTTTTAAATTAACAAAACATTTCTGCTTATTTGGCGTGCTTTACTTTCTGCCTAAAGAGTGATGTGCTCTCAAACCAGGCTCGATCACAATCTCTGTCAACTTGCCCGTCGTGACGTTCATTCTCGCGCATCCGCAGCTGCGACGGTCGAAGGAGGTCAGTGACAATTTTTTAATGGTATTTACTGTTGTTTTCTAAAACACCTTGAATTCTACTGAATACTTTTTTTTACAAATGCTTACAGATAATTTTCATTTGTTTGGTGTGCCTCGCCGATTTATCGAATGCTACTGCATTCTTCACTGCGAGCATTCACCGGCTGAACTTGATCGTTAATCACTTGGGTACGATAGGCTAAAGAGACAGAGAGTGTGAGATAGAGGAGGGATATACATATGTATTATTTAAAAGTTTTCCTCTGATAGAGGAATGATATATGTACATATGTATTATTTAAAAGTTTTCCTCTGATAGAGGAGGGATATACATATGTATTATTTAAAAGTTTTCCTCTGATAGAATAGGGATATACATATGTATTATTTAAAAACATTTATCCCTTGGCACTTATGTAAAAGTGCCAAGGGATAATTGTTATCCTTCAAAATAAAGCGGAATTGGTCGAGGATATTGAGAGAAGGGAGAAGGTAAAAAGGGGATCGAGCAGATCATAATAAGATTTTGCAAGTATCAAGTTGCCGGTTAACAATGTCTAGATGATTCGACATGGCCGAATCACGACAGCGCGCACTTCGTCTTTAGCTGGCTTCTCTGCGCAAACTATCAGCTGGTTCGCGTTGTGCCTCCTATAGCGGAGGGGAATTGCATCATTGACTTTTCGTCCTACTTCTTCTTGCACATATTCTTGTTGAGTTTGCATTAACTGAAAAGAAAATTATCTTGAAAGACCACACACACAAAATTTGTGGAAACAATCACTGTTTCGGCGTAAAACTGAAACAATATTGTTTGACATATCAAACAATTTTTTCATTCTTTGATATATCAAACAATATTCTTCCAGTTTTGCGCCCGCCAAAACAATGATTGTTTCCAACAATTTTTTTTGTGTGCTGTTGAAGACACTATGAAAACTATCAATTAGCTCTCAATGCCAAGGTCGGCCTCTCGATCATCTCGATCTCGGCCGACCGCTTCATCGCCGTGATGCTGCCAACTGCACGTGACGTACGCCTACGCAGTCTTTGGAGGTTTCCTGCGTCGCTATTTTTTTTATATTAAGAATATTTATTGAAGCTTTGTCTATCTCTTGACCAATAATTAGCTTTGTTTCAACAGTCGATGGCCAAGCTGAACCCTTAGAGAGAGAGAGAGAGAGAGAGAGAGAGAGAGAGAGAGAGAGAGCTTACAGGCTCGCTCGCTTTGACCATTTGTGGCGTTGCCGTGTGCGGCGTTGTCTGGCTAATGTCACCGCCCCTCGAGACGAGCGCCATGTGCTACGCGGCCACAATGTACACGCCGGAGGTTGGACCAAAGATCAAAAGGAAGTCAATTGTGTAATGTCGACTGTGTACTCCAGGGGTGTATCGGAATTCCGAATTCCGACCTTTTTTCTCTTCCGAGTTCCGAATTCCGTAAGGAACATTCTTATTCCGATACATCCCTGGTGTACTGTACTGAAAGAATAGCGTTACATTTGATTGACTGGCTTGATGACAAGATGAGATGACTGAAGATTTTTTCTTTACCTTACAGATCTTCCAATTCATGGCCATCTACAGAATGGCGACGATGGCCGCGGCGGTCGCACTCTACGTCCCGATCACCTTTCGCATCTATCGTCTTGTCAAGTCGCTCTCGAAAAGTGTCAGTTATCTTTTTCTCTCTTTTCCCTCTTGATCCCTACATGTTATTTCTCCTCAGCTCTCTCTCGTTTCTCTCTGCTCTCTCTCTCTTCCCTGCTATCCTTCTCTCCCTGTCTCTATCTTTCTCTTTCTCTCTCTTTCTCTCTCTCTCTTCAGACACCAAAAGAGCAGCAGAGCAATCGTGCTCTGCTGCTCTTTTGGTCTGCTAACATTCGAGTTTACTCTAGTTTGGATACCCGATTTTGTCCTTTACACTAACCTTCTGAATCTGCGCGCCTATCAGGTGAGAGACTTGTGAAGAATGGCATTGGCTTTTATATTTATTACACAACTTTCCACTTATCCAAAACATACCAAAAACTAAGAACGGCAAACACATCTGACAAACGCTAATGGAAGTTAATGTAACATGAAACGTAATCTTTTTTTTTATTTTCTTGCAGTCATGTCTCTCCTTTACATGGGATAAAAACATAAGCTTGAATTCGTTTCTGTTTGATGTTCGAGAGAGAATGAGATTCAGAAAAACGATCTACAAAGGCCGGAAATATTAAAATAGATTACAATTGTGTTTTGTAGCACCTTTAAGACTTGGAAGTCCGCTGGAACGATGCCACTAATTAAAATCAAGTTTATTTTCATCCGATGATCGGCTATCTCATGATCTGCACGAAGGGCTTCGTCAACATCTTCCTCTACACGTTCAAGACTGAGGAGATTCGGGAAAATGCGAGACAGTAAAAGTATGAACGAGGATCTTTCCTCAAATATACTCGTTCTGGTTCAGATGAATCCAAGTGTAGGCTAAAAAGTTACGTGAATATCATTAATGATTATTTGGCCAATAGCAATAACATTAACTATCAATTAACTTTAATCATTAAGCTTGAAATCCGCAGTATTTTGTTGACTGAATATGTATAATTACAAGCTCTTTTCTTGAGGATGACGCTTGATTTTAAGGTATAGTACAGCCTCTTAAAGGAGGTCGATCACCAAAAATGAAGTTGCATTTCAAATTGCCGCGCCCTTCGCACACTCATTCGCGTGTGCTATTTTCACGCAGTTGGCTTGAGCGACAGGAGAAATAGCACGCGAGAACGAGATTTCTTCCTCTCACAATCAGGGCAGAAGCGGCAATTTGAACGTGCATTAATCATGTATTGAAAGTCTCGCTCCTTTGAGCATTCTTTGTCTTTCTCCTTTTTGCGGTCCATTCTGTCGCGCTTCTGCCGAGGACGCGCCCTCTTCGCCCCACGCGTCTCCCACTCGCGCGCACCGAGGAACCACTCACGCATCGAATCGACAGTAGCTACTGGAGTGACCAGCCATACGTGATATATGCAGGGAGAATAGAGAATGAGAGAGTGAGAGAGAAAGAAAGGGAGAGAAACAGACAATTTTTATTATTAGACTGGACATCTGAAATAACATTCACAATTCCGGTATGTCATGAATAATGTTCTACACTTTTGCGAAAAGAGCCTGGTGAATAAAGCTGATTTTTGACACTTCGGCTGTGTGCGATACAAGCAAATGTGTTTCTCGCGGTTTCATAACGACAAGAACGTAAACATGTGTAAAGAAAAAGCCCAGACAAATAAATGGGTGGATGCAAAGCTGTCTTACATGGAAGCGTGCAGAATTCCATCTCGCATTAGTCCATAATTTGCACCCGTCACTATTGCAAAGTCATCCAAGCTCTATTTCTTGGAAAGCGACTCACAAAAGTCTGTAATGTGTGGATGAAAGGACAATCATACCATGTTTTTTGCTGATTTCCAGCCAAAAAAAAAAAGTTTTTTTAAGAAAAAAAACTTTAAAAATGAATAAAGCTATTTTTATGCTGTAAAATTGCCGTTAAAGTAGCGGAAATATGCACGTGTGTTTACAGGCACTGTGAAGGAAAACTGTTCTTTAATCGCAAGAACTTTGCAAAATGCCATTTGAGGACTTCGTAAACTGCCAAGTTCATCAAGGGTTGACTGTTTCACGACTTAGTTAGACAGTGGGCCTGCCTGGCTTCCTGGTAGAGGGAGGGATTTGATATTATGTTTGGCACCGCATCGCGAAAATATAAAGGCTCTAGTATAGTTTCCGGTACATTACTTGTCATTTCTTATTTTGGTTTTCTCATCATGGATGAATCATCTTTGTTCGAAAACATTGACCTCGAATGTTTGAGGGACTATTATTCATTCGTTACAAATTTATAAGCAATTTGTGAGGGAGCGATGTTACTACGGTCATCATGACCCTCCCCCCCCCCCCCCCTCCTTCATCTTCTCTCTCGATGACCGAACTGCATAAGCGCGCGCGTTCAAATCACACACTTTTTACAACTGCTTGCAGATTCTTCGAGCGGTTCATTCAAGCAAATTACATGAATATTTAGGAAATGTGAGGTAGAAGTATTAAAAAATAAAATACACATGCAAAAGAAAGGAGCAGTTATGCCTAAATTCCCCTTTCCTATGGATCTCTTGTTGAGGCATGCCGATTCGGTTGAGGTATGTTGCTGAGATAGTTTGGTATGGCCAATAAGAGACAGCAGAGTGAGAGTGAATTCGTCATGGACATCTCGACCCGGCATCTTCACTGCTTCCGCACCCTCCACTGTGACTGATATAACGAGCCACGATGTGGCGACAAAGATTACAAGTACTGTTGACCAGGCTGCGATGAAGCCTCGGGGTGATAGTTTGAATGGCGAGTCGGGCATTTGTACGACCTGATGAGACGAGGAATATAGATGTCAGAAAACCGTTGAATACTCAACATAACTATTTTTCTATATGGATAAGTTCATGGTGGCCTAAAACATATGTACATATATTCAGAAAATTTGAGAGACGTGAGAACAAGCGGCTGCAGAATTAGCTGCGGCAGGTCAGAGCTGCCCTCCAATTTCACATACTCTCTCGACCGAGCGACAGGCAACTTTTTAACGCCCGCATTCAAACTGGTTATCTAGCTCTACTGTAGAATTATTCACAGGATACTTCTTTTAATAAAGAGAGAGAGAGAGAGAACAAAGAAAGTGTCTGAAAAGAGCGAGAGAAAATGAGAATGTGAAAGATCTCGAGAGAAATAGCAGAAATGAGTTTTTCCAGAAAACTTTTATCTATGCCAAAGGGCATTGGAGCCAGTATCAGGGCATCATTCTCTATCTCATTATCTTGCTCCTACTCTCTCCTCTCCTCTCCCTTCTTGAGTGATGACGATAAAGAACACAGTTGCCAAAGCTCGCCGTTGTTACAGCTGCAGCAAGGCCGAAGACTACCTGAGTGAACTTATATACCGTTGATCAAACAATAAATAAATCGTCAATCAATAATGCAGGAGACAGCTAACAGTCTGCCCGAATGGACCAATGAAGTGCGGCAGAAAAGTGACCGGAGCATGGCAGCCGCAGGGCACTGGAGCGAGTATAATGGTATCGAATAACAAAGCACATTCGATGTCGCTTACGATGGAAGCTGCCTGAAAGGGGTCATTTTTTATTCCCTTTTTATATAAAGAAACATGATTTAAGACGGCCTCTCTGTAAGAGTCGAGCATGCGCTTACGGCAGCCTGCCCCGGGAAAATTGTTTTCGAATTCGTTAACAAAAAAACATTTTTCTTATACAACTCGACACGCTCTATTTAATGAGCCTAATATCATCATCATCTGATTTTTTCCCTGCGGGATACACTACCGTAACCCTGAAAATTCATTGAGCCATAACTTCATCCAAAACCTGTTTTGTGAAACCATGTACATATCATTCAATAGCATTTCGAAAGCGCTTCAAATTTCATTTAGGAACATGTTTTGTTAAGATTTCATTTTGATCAAGAAAATTGGCTTTAAATAATATGAAGGATAATCACACCACTTTATGGCCATTTCTCCACTCTGGGACCTAGATAGAAAGAAAGAGCGTGAAACTTTCTACAAAATAAGCACCTTTCAAAAAAAATTAAAGCGTACGATGTCTTCGATATCACGCGAAAAATGCGCGGGAGTCGGTCAAAATGGCGCATTTTCGGTCGCCGAGGCACAGTGCATGCGCATTCATTGGTCCATAACTACGCTCAATCTCAATATTAGAAAATCGTAAATATATCTTCTAAGAGCTCTCATGGAGATCTTCAAATGCTACATACATACTTTTATTGAAAAGTTTGGATTTATATGGTGAAATTTAGTTTTGTATAAAAAGAACGCTTAAAAATCTACTTCAGAAACATTTCTACATGCCCAAAGATTCATCATAAGAAAGAGGATGAAATTTGGTACAAGATGAACCCCTTTAAATGAAATTCCATGCATACGATCTTTTGTTATAAGCCATAAAAGAAGACTCAGTAGCGTTACTGTCATTTCGTCCAAGTATTCATAGTTTAGTTTATTCGAATTAGAATATTCCAATCCTTTTTTTCTACACTTTTTCCATAAGGCCTTGTTTTCCTACTCTTATGGCTTATAACAACAGTTCGTAATTTCATTTAAAGGGGTTTATCTTGTACCAAATTTCATCCTCTTTCTTATGATGTATCTTTGGGCATGTAGAAATGTTTCTGAAGTATTTTTTTAAGCGTTCTTATTATACAAAACGAAATTTCCCATATAAATCCAAACCTTTCAATAAAAGTATGTATGTAACATTTGAAGATCTCCATGAGAGCTCTTAGAAGATATATTTACGATTTTGTAATATTGAGATTGAGCGTAGTTATGGACCAATGAATGCGCATGCACTGTGCCTCAGCGTTTTGACTATTTTAATGATCGTCAATAATGGCAAGCAGTGGAATATTCTAAATCCACAGTGGAATATTCTAAATCCGTGCCAAAAATAACAGCATACTCGAAAATTGCAGAAAAAAACCAAACTTTTTAATTCACACTGTATTATATACATACGTTTCTATGGTTCAATAACCTGAATAAAATGTCGAATAAAGAATAAAGAAAAAAAGAAAACATCGAGCAATTTAGATAACGTAGAAGAGAGGCGTAAGACCAAAGTTCTGACCATGTTCATCAGAAGGCAGCGGCGATAAGAAGCGGCGGCTTTTCCACTGTGCCTGACGACAACGAATAAGGCGAAGGAATCGAGTGGGAGGAAGAGACAGCCGAGAACAAGACGGGCAATGGAGAATCGAGAGTGGAGGTGGAGGTCTGGGGCGTTCTGGCGCGTTGCTGAGTCAACAAACTCGGACAAAAACGAGGGCACCACGAATGACAGATCCACCATCGAGACCTGTGAATGTTACGAAATCTAAATGACTTTTCAATAGATAAATTAACTGCATAACTGGGCGCTAGATCGTTTGAGACCCGACGGATGATTACACCTCGTATGAGAACTGTGGAAGACCGTTTTGAGAACCGACCACAATGAGACCTCCCAGATGAGAACCGAGCGCGGTTAATAGAGGGAGATACAAGGGAGAGGGTTTCTCGGGCGACCGGGATGGGCATATGCCCGAGGCTTAGTGGACGAGGACGAATGGGAAGGGCTCGGGAGTAGGAAAGACTGTTGCCCGGTCGCTCGCCAAGTCAAAGCACACTTCATTTCGTAGGCTTAATTACTGGGAGTAGATGAGGGGATTGGCTATTCAGTCCTCTACATAAAATGTCTCCATACGAGATCTACCAAATCTTACCGTAGAGCTCAGAAAATAGTATTAGATAATGAGTACTGAGTGAGACTATAATTTATGGACCTCCGCCGGCATCATCAGACATCCGTTGGCAACAATCGTCTAAATATTAGATAAAGCAAAGTATTCTTTATAACATATCCTCGTTTCATAAGTTTTGAAGTATATGTATATATTACCTACATTTTCAAATAATAGCGGAAACTTTCCAGCGTCATGGCAACGACCAATGAAGTCGAGAGCTCATGGGAGCATTTTTGTGCCACAAAATCATGTTATATGTTGATTTTCGTGTTGAGGAAAATGAATAACAGGTCTATTGTCTTCCTTGTTTCGCCTTGAGTATCGAGTTTTATTTCTCTTATTTTACAGAAGAGTTTTTTCTCATTTACACGTTATTTTCTTGGTATGGACACGAATACAACCTGGCATACAACTTGGTCTGCTTGTGAACATTGCTGGGAGGTTGGAAGATATGCCCTGCGACAGTCAAGTAGAACGTCAACATTGATGGATATCTGACACAGTTGAATTCTTCAACGTTATCCATTATTTCGGCGTGTCAATTATTAAAAAAAAAAAAACTAAAAAAATTTCTTTTTCTAATTCGCACGCCGACATGATGTCGCGAATGATAAGACTAGTCAAAGAAATAAATTGGCCTGTTATTCATTTTCCTCATCAAAAATATCATATTGCCTGATTTTGCGGCAAAAATCCTCCCATGAGATTTCGACCTCATAACTTTGTCTATTATTCATAACTATTATTCAAAAAAAGGAAATAAATATCCTTCAAAACTCATGAAACAAGGATTTGTTGCAAACATCTCTAAGTTTCTAATTTTCGCACTCTCTTTTCGTTATTGAAGCAGGTGCAAAAATTGTCTTCAGCATCTGTGAACGCCATACAAATAACTTTTACACCTGTGATTGCAGGTGAAAGGGAGAGGGCAATCTAGAGAATCGGAAAAAAACAGTATCCATCCTACCAATATTCGATTGCATACGTTTGTCCTTTAACAAAAAAAATGAGATTAAAAATATAAAATACACATTCAAAAGAGGGGAGCAGCTAGGCTAAACTCCAGTTTTCTATGGATCTCTTGTTGAGGTCTACCGATTCGTTTGAGGTACGTGGCTTTGATATATGACGGTGCCAACTAAAAAAACAGTCGTTTTTGCATTTTCGACTCGTTACGCGTACTTTTTGACAAATTTGGCATATTCGTGTGGAATATTCCAAAAAAGTGTGCACAACGAGTCGAAAATTCAAAAACGTTTTTTTAGTTGGCACCGTCATATATGTAATTTGGTCTGGCGAATAGGAGACAAGAGAGTGAGAGGGAAGGCGACATGGACATCTCGACACGACTCAAGAGCCGCTAGTTCTCGCTCCCTTCCTCGTTGGGACTATTCGTTTCTAAATTGATTGTACGCAGTTTGTCCGTGATTACAGGGAGACAGACCCGCTTGAGGGCGCCGACGATAAAACTTCGATAGGTCGGCGTGAGCAGAAGCACGCAAAGAACGTGCACGGGCGAGTGAAAGGCGTAGATGAACAAAGCGAGCGGAATTAGAACTGGAGGAAAGAGTAAATCAAGTAAAGCATTATCAATCGATCAATTACCAAAATTAAAATTGGTAACTCCCAAGACTACTTTCAGCTTTGAGGCTGCGTCACTTTGTAGCACTTTAATACTCACCATTGTCGTCATCGCGCATCAGGAAGGCAGTCATGGCGCTGAGGAAGGGCACGCCCATTAGAATATAAGGCAGAACAACCGAAAACGAAGAATTAGAACTACTATGATGAAGATATTTTAGCCTTTCCAAAGAGTTTAAAAGGGGGCGACTGCCGAAAAATTATGTGAGATTTCGAACTGACGCCACAAAAATCCTTCTGTCCTTGGAAAATTAGCATTTTAATTGAGGGACTAATGCTTATTCTCTACCCCTCATCTACTTTGAACTCTGAGTTAAGTGCTTTCTCACAAACGAAAGAGGGAAGAAATATGAATGTTAAAAAGATTATTCAAGGTTATCGCAACCTGAACAACGAGAATCTTCAGCATGATCATATGATAGGCCCGCATGCGCGCGCTGAGATGCGTGGCAGCGCAGCGAAGTGTGTGGAAGGTGTGCACGGTGACGGCAAACAAGACGAGAGCGTTACCGCGCTCCAGCCTGCTAGTGAGCAACGAATACAGCATTCGATGAAACGATCAACAATGTCAATAATGCAAAACAATTATTACAACCAAGAATATATGTACACGGGACAGATAGCATTGGGAGTCCGCACTATCAGGCTGATCAATTTATAAATCACAATATCCCGTTGATTTAAATAGTTCGCCCTCACGCTACTATCGGTAGTTCAATAAAGGAACTAAATAGTATAATGTGCGACCCTGGCGTGTCCTCCTAGAAGTATGATCACTTTCTTGGACTTGTGCTCATTTTTGCATTCGACAACCAAATGCGTACCCCTGGATCAGAGCTGCCCTCCTATTTCATATACTCTCTCGACCGAGCGACGGGCAACTTTGTGAGCGCGCGCATTCAAAGTGGTTCTCATGCGCTAGTGTATAATTATTCGACGGATACTTCCTTTAATAAAGCGAGAGATAAAAAGGAAAGTGAGAGAAAAGAGCAAGGGAGAGAGAGAATGAAAGAGATCGAGAGAGCGAGTGAGTGCAGAATTGAGTTTTACAGAAAACTTTTATCAGTTAATGATATGATGGCTTCATTCTCTCTCTCTCCTTATCTATCTCCTACTCTCTCTTCTCCTATCCCTTCTTGCCTGATGACGATAGAGAATGCAGTTGCCAAAGCTCGCGATTGTTACAGCTCCGGCAAGGCCGAAGAATATCTGAGTTAACTTATATACCGTTGATCAATCGATAAACAAATGATCAATCAATAATACAAGAGACTTAATAACAGCTGACAGATTGGCCGAATGGACCAATGAAGTGCGGCAGAAGAGTGACCGGACCATGACAGCCACAGGGCACTGGAGCGAGTATAATGGTATCGAACAACAAAGCACATTCGATGTCGCTTACGATGGTGTTCAGCTGATATAATGCTTTTTTGGATAATGGATATGATTCACTGGTTATAAGATCTTCGTTTCGATGATCTTTACTCTTTGGTGTAGTTATTGGATATAACCACTACCGTTACAATTTGTCGAAATGGTTTTTTTTCCTTTTGTAACTTAATAACGAAACCAAGCCACCATTTTTACGACGTCTTGTCAATTTTTAGCCTATTGATGATGTGAATCAATGAATGAATAAATTTATAACTTTTATTTAAAACATTTATATTTTAGCTCTTGCGTTGTTTATCTAGAAATGTGGCCAAGTGTTGTTGATTTGTAGCTCTTTTCTAGTGCATGTCGCAAATGCAAACCCGCGGCGAACAGAGCTGCACGCGGCCCGGGCCGGCCCGGCCCGGTCCAAGGGCCGGCCGGGCCCAAAATTCCAAGGCCCTCTAGGGCCGGTCCGGGCCGGGCCCAACCTTGGGCCCGGCCCTGAGCCCGATTGGGCCCGATTTTCAAAAATTTGCAAGTGAACACGCCTATGACAGAGCGAATTCTTATTGCTCATACATAATATTGTAGTTCGGGAGTTGTATACCTCTTAAGAATTAAATAAATAAGATGCCTTGTGAACGGCAAGCTAGAAGGAAAAAAATTTTCGCTAAGAAAATTACGAATTTGAAATTGGAATCAGACGTATTTAAAAATCGGGCCGGAGTGGGCCGGCCCGGGCCGGGCCAGGCCCAAAAAATTTGAGCCCGCGTGCACCTCTGGCGGCGAAGACTGCCGTTTAGCGGAACAGAACGGCGAGAGTGCATGTGTTTTATAGTGGCAATGGTCAGGAAAATTAAAACAAATTGCGGTTAAGTTTAGTGTCCCTTTAATAGAACGGTGTGATAGGCCAGAATTGCTTCGCTTCCGAATCAACGAGGAATTCTTAAGCAAAATGTCTTACAAATATTTCAACCAAATTACTTTTCTACGATTTGAGCTGGCGTTTTCTTTCCTTCATGATTTCAGTGAAATAATTAAATCTGTTGTATGCTTTTTAATTTTGCCTTACTAAGACAGGTGAAGTGCCCGTCAGATGTTTTATGCAAAACAAATGTGTACATGTTCCTGAACATTACCTCTATATATTCGAAATGTACCAAGCAGGGTAAGGGACGAAATTTTTTCATGTCGAAGTAAAATGGTTGCGCATACCTTCTATAGCGTTTTGTTACTTCGCAGAAAAACTTAAAGGAACCATGCACTGAATGATTCTACAGTATTACATTAGTTGGTCAACAATATTGCTTTTCGTAAGAAGAAAGAGAACAAATTGTAAGAGCCGGAGTAAATGAGAAATGAGAAATTATAAAAATTCCTTTAAATCAGACAGAATCTTGTCCTACTCAACAGGCTTCAGTCTGTCACGACTGATTTATTCAGATACAAGTAGCCATGTTACTAGCACAAAATTATTCATAAGCATGTTGGGCCAATGGAGATCGATCAAGCGGGTGTAGCAGTGGCAGCTTGGTCGGTGGGGGGGGGGGGGTGGGATACGAGGACGGAGAGTGAGTGGGTAACCTACATGGGATTATCGACATGACTCAAGAGCTCCCTTCTTTGTTGGTGCTACTCGTTTGACACTCTGAATTGATTGGACGTGGTTCGTCCGAGATTGTCTGTAGAGAAAGGGTCGCTGTAGGGCGACGACGACAAATCTTCGATAGGTCGGCGTGAGGAGAAGCAAGCACAGGACGTACACGGGCGAGTGAAACTCGTAGATGAACACCGCGAGCGGAATGCGAACTGCATGAAAGATCCATAGATCAATAACAAAATAAAATAATAAAAAAACAATTTGTTACTCCCAAGAATTCGTTACGCTCAAGAATACATTCAGCTTTGAGGCTGTGGAACTTGGTTGCAATTGAATACAAGAGTTGCTTTTCACCATCATCGTCCTCGCCTCTCAGGTAGGCAGTCGCCGCGAATGACAATGGGGCGCCCATCAGGAGATATGGCAGAAGAATCGAAAACGAAAAGGATTTGAACATATTTTACGCCTTTTCCTGAGATTTTATTTTTGCTATTAATGAACTGCAAACCAGAGGAAAAATGGTATATGGATATTTGTGTGTACAAATATGTATATTAGCTCCTTTTGACTCCTTTTTGACAACAAATATGTATTTTCTTGTCTCCAACCTGAACAATGAGAATCTTCAGCATGGTCGTGTGATAATCGCGCGTGCGCTCGCTGAGATGCGTGGCTGCACTGCGAAGTGTATGGAAGGTGTGTACAGTGACGGCGAGCACCATGAGGGCGAGGCAGAGAACAATGCCCATTATGAAACCTACAGAACTGGATGATAATGTCCGAGGAAAGGATCACCAGCGTCTGTCATGCATAATTAGTATTCATGCAATGATTTTTTGATATACAATACAGTTTCTAGGATCTCGTATTGATACATATGTGTTTTGCCTAAACACGCTTTCTGGATTTCCCTTGGCCTATTTACATAGACACAAACGCTTTTGTAGACAAATTTAACAGTTACTCTTTAAGCGACAAAATTTTCTTAAATACTTGGATGTTATGTGGAGCGCTACATAGCGCATGTTCGTATAATAAAAAAATGTCTTGAGTGGTCGGAACGGCGTCAACCCATATTTTGCGGCCTTGTAACTTTGTAACAAGTAGAAAGGAATGGTTCAAGCTTTCTGGAATGACCTTTTGCAATTTTATCCGGTTTAAAAAAAACTGCCATGCGTTAATTATTCAGTGAACAGCTCCTTTAAGAGTAGAAATAAAATTTCATCGTTAGTGAACTTTTATTTCTTTGCCACTAGGCCACCCGGCCGCATACCTTAACTGGTTCATGTTAAACTGGCATCGTTGAACGAGATTGAATGCGCGGCTGGCCAATTGTTGCTTGATTTGTGCTCTATATTATGTTTGGCAAGCAAATTCGCACCAGCAAGGAAGACGGTCGAGACGCTATCGAAGCAATAGAGAGTTTCCATGCAGGGATGCCCGTGCGTCCAGTTGCCGGCTTTCTGAACGTCATTTGAATATTTTCTTTCTTTTTTTATATTTTTTTCTCTGCCTTTTATCGATTGTTTTTTAGTTTTTTTAAAAGTATATTTTTAAAATTAATTTAAGTAACAAATAAAATACAAAAAAATCTGTAAGATTAGCGCGGTTCATAATGCCTTAAGCAACCTGTTCGACCACATTTACCGCCTCCGCTTCCTCCATCTTGCCTGAGACACCGACCCAAAACACGATGACAACGAGGACGAATATTGTAGACCAGATTGCGACGAAGCCTCGGCTAGAGAGTTTGAATCGTGAGCCGGGCATCTGGACGACCTGATAATCCGAGGTTTTTAACGATCACGAGAGTTTTGGCGATTCTATATAAATGCAGAGAGAGAGAAAGATGTAGAGAGAAACATAGAGAAATATTAAGCGAGAAAAGGAGGGAGAATGAGTGAGAGCAAGAAAAGAGAGAGAGAGAGAGGGGTTGAGAGAAAAAGGGATAGCGAGAGAGAGAGAGAGAGAACGAAATTGAGCTGAATTGAGTTTGCCAGAATATTTTTATCCTTTAATGATATGATAACTGCTCCTTGTCACTCTACAATTCCATTCCTTCTTGCCTGATGACGATAGATAATGCAGTTGCCAAAGCTGGCGATCATTGCAACGGCTGCCAGGACGAAAATTGCCTAATGTGAATGTACTAAATACTTACACTGCTGATCCATCAATATGTAAATGATCAGTTGACAATGTACTATGAGACATGATGACAGCGCTGACAATTTGGCCGAACGGATCGATGAAGTGCGGGAGAAGAATGACGGGGCCACTGCAGAGGTGCATTGGAGCCAAAAATACAACATCCAAGACAAACGCGCAGTGAATGTCGTTTACCATGTACACTGCCTCAAATTGGGCATTTTTTTCTCCCTCTTTTTTTTTATATTTTCGAAAAGTTCATTCATTCAGGTTTATCTGGATTAAAAAAATGAAGACGCGATATGTGAAGATTTGTGAGGCTTATTTAAATACATATATATGTACAAATTTAAGTTTCTACAGTTCTATATTTGCAGCATTGTACAAGGACTGCAGTCAACCAGAAGGACGGCAAATGAAGAAAAGAGAAGAGGAGAACATTTGAGCAATTTAGATAACGAAGAAGAGGCATTGAAGGCCAATGTTCTGACCAGATTCTGCAGAAGACAGCGGCGATAAGAAGCGGCGGCCTTTCCGCTGTGCCTGAGGACGACGAAGACAGCGAAGACATCGAGTGGGAGGAAGAGACAGCCGAGGACGAGACGAGCGAGGGAGAAACGAGAGAGGTGGAGGAAATCAGGCGTGTTTTGGCGTGTTGCCGAGTCCATCAACTTGGTCAGATACGAAGGCACAAGGAATGACAGATCCACCATGGATATTCTTGAATATTTTGAAATTGCAATTACGTTTCAATGCGAAATTTACTACTTAGCATTGCTCTCGTGGTTATAACAAGAAGCAGAATGCCAATGTATTTTGAGATAAAAATATATTCGCATCTTCCTTAAAGCAGCATGAATACAATTTTGACAGGCAAAATGGAAGGAGTTTTCGCTACTAAAAAAAAATACATTTCTTGCGGTAATGCTGATATCGAGTTTATCATTGAGTCAGTCAATATCTTTAAAGGAACCAGAAAGTCACGCTTAAGTTCGCGCCTTTTTGCCACGACATGTGTCTATGAGCGACGCGAAAAAATGGTCGGGAAAATTCCACTAATTAAAGAGCGAGTTTCGTGCTGCTTTAAGGAACCATGCTCTGAATGCTTCTACAGTAGTACATTAAGACCATTTTGCCCAAAAGTATTTGGCCCTTATGCTGGTTATAAAGCGTGTAAAACATGAGAGTGTCGAAGTGTGAACGGCTAGATTCGCAAAAGGAATTCTGCAATATCTCATAGAAATATTCTCAACTAAACCACTCGGACTGTTCTACGATATGAGCAAGAATTTTAAAGTTCTTTCCTCGAAGCTTTCTGTGAACTCGTTAAATCTGTAATGTGCCTTTCACATTATCTCACCAAGACAGGTGGACTGCGATTAGACATATCTATTATGCAAATTCATATGTATGCACCTGAACGTTTCGTATATTTATCAAACGTTGCCTGCCTCTACACAGACGTGTAATTATAGAAATGTTCAAATTGCACTCTCTCGAATTGCATATTTCCTCGCGAGCACGTCGGAACAGTACAGTACACACAGAAATGGAAGGTAGTCACTTTCGATCTTCACTTATAAGCGGTTTAAATGAAATGGAAAAAAAACTTACGAGAATTCGACCATGGGTCAGGTCAAGTAATGCATAGTGCAGATAACAAAAATGATTTTGTGATTGATAAAACCGCCTTCTTACTTTATTAGCTCATATACAATGTTGTTCAAGGTCTCCAACGCAATATTTTTGTGAATTATACACACAGCGCAAATAGTTCCGAACTATTATCACGCTGCGGATAGTTCGGTTTCATTGTTCACCCTGACCGAACTATCATACCAGCCGGTGATGAACTATTCCGGCCAAGGTGAACTATTGCCAGCTTTTCCGGCAATAGTTCAATGCGGCTTCCTCACTGTTGAACTATTCAGAGGATTTTTAACATTCGAATGACATTTTCCCCACCATTTCCCTTCAATTCTTCTTTCAAATGCTTCCCGCGGTTTGTATCATCAATACGTTGGTGATTACAGTAAACATGCATTTATTTTGAAATATAAACGTGAAATTATTTCATAATAATTACAGAATAGTCATTTTTAGTCAATCTACAGTAGTCCCAGAATCATAAGACTTACAAGATAACCGGTTTTGTCTAAAAATTTTATAAATAAATTTCACATGAAAGTCCCACACGAAATTATTTCATAATTATTACAGGTTAATTAGCTCTAGTCAATCATTAATAGTCCTAGAGTCATAAAACTTTCTTAAATTGTAAAATAGAACAAGAAAAAAACGTGAAGGGGCGACCTATACAAACTGAGGCAAGGTTAAGAAGAAGTTACGGCGAAAGGGGGAACTCCTACCAAAAGTGGGCATGTATCGTATCGCTCCACGACGATGCATCCCATGGCTGCGCGCACAAAGGTCAGGACGTTGTCAGCGAGGGGAGCGCTGCCCGTGATCATCAGCATCACTCGTCCTCTAATTCCTTCCCGGATCACGAGTTCGAGCAGACGACGAAGCTGAAATGCCATAAATCATTATTGTAATAATATATATTGTTCCACCACAATTTACTAATAACTAGTATAAACTGCTCGCTTTTTTCATATCATAGTTTTATTTCGGATCACCCTGAATCCATCACTATGCTCTCCGAGGATTCTTAAGAGAGAAGGTTCTATTTTTAAACTCGCGATACAGTAAATGCCAATATCTTCCAGGCCCATAAACTGACTTGTTGAGTTCGCGAGACTTGCACGCAATTACGACGTCGAAGATGCACTTCTTCACACGCGACTTGTTCACTTCAGACATGAACTGCAAGTATATCGAGATTTGTATATTTTAAATACTGTTTCAAAGTCAGCTACCGTATTTTATCGCACACCCTACTCTAAGACTTGTCCGCTCCCCGCTAACCTTATCGTAGAGCCTGTTGAGGACTCAAGGGACGACGGGGAGTACGGTAGGCCTGAGCTCCTTGATGTCGTCGGCGAGTCCGCGCATGTCTCCGCGGTAGAATCCGACGCGGGCGCCGACCATGAAGCACACGCCATCCACGAGCCTCTCCAGCATGTGAGCCAGCGGCAGGAAAGAGATCATCACTTCCTGCATAAGGATTCAAACTTCATTATGGTTGCTATTTCATTCGATTACAAACCCACCCCTGTCTTTTTTGGGTTTCCTTCAAACACCGACAATGGTAGCAAAAGATGCTAGGAATAGGACCCACTAGGAACGACGATAAGACATTGTCATGAAATACCAGAAGTCATAACGTACCGTGTCAACAATTCCGGACTGCTTGAAATACAGGAGAGTAGTCGCGTCAGGAATCACGTTTCCATGCGTCAACATCACTCCCGGAAGAATCCTAGAGTCCTCCAGCACCACCTTCCCGCTGCTCCGCAGCTCTCCCTGTTGACTGGCGCTCCAGGAGGAGGGCCGCTTCGTCCACGACCTCCTGTAACTGAAGAAAATAAGAATAAAAGCAAGAAAGACGATATTTTTATATAAATTAATAGAAAAAAGTCATCTTATCGAGATAAATCTAGAAGAATTCTAAGCAAGCAAATACAAACATTAAAAATGTGCGTGCTTCAACGAGTAAAAAAAAAATATTTTTTAAGCAACAAACCTTATGATAGGGAATGCTGTTAGGGAGGAGGGAGAAGAGAGCGCGGGAGTGGAATACAGAAGAAAACAAAATGAGACAGTGGGGAAAACCGAAAAAAGGCATTTAATTAAAGGCGTACCATGCATTGCCGCCAGAGTAGGCAGCAAAGAAGTTGGCACGGCTCGCTAAACTTGGTCTGCTTCGTGTTCGAGAGATGAACCTGAACAACGAGTGCAAGTTAAATTGTGTCGAGTGTGTATCCCTTAAAGGAGGTCATAAGGGAAAAACTCCTACAACGAAAACCCTGACAGATCATGAAAAAGTACGGTGTACATAATCCACAGAAATGGCCGCAAATTGTGGTAAAATTTCAAATCTTGGCATCTTGCCAAATTTTTTGCGCGTCCTTTTCGTTGACTTGAGAAAACATTTTCTTTGATGCCATTTTGTTCTATGTTATATTGTTTATTTTTCTATGGTTTTTTATCGCTATTTTGCAAATTTTGGAGATTGCACTTTGTTTAAAGTAGTGTTATTACTTTGGACGCAATCTTTTTGTCAAAACAAATGCTATGAATAAGTTGCAAAATTTCATCATACCAAGTTCTGGCCTAATAGCAGCTATTTGATGTTGTAGAGCCTATTTTCCGTTTTAGCTATAGTGGATGCTGTTATTAGAAACGACATGACTCTTTCGTGAAAAACCTCCTTACCATTATTCCATATTGCCGTTGCGAATAGCACACATTAGCTAAATTTTATTTTGAAGTGTCACTTTTAATTTTGAAATTTACATTCCCTATTCTATTTCACTCCAAAAAAACGCAATGGTTAAGCAAGTTAGACACGTTATTAGGTTAATTTTACCCCTGACTTCTTCTAATGTAGAATTCAATGTAGAATGCATTCATTTCGTTATTAAATAAGCCATGATTTTTTTTTACTTTTTTTCTTTTAAAGTATTTGATGTGATACGGGTGTCAAGTTTTTATTCTAATGAATTTCATTTCTGTAATCCTAATCAAATTTGCGCATTTAGAATTGCTGTTAAATTCAGGTAAGATGAAGCAATTGTCAATCCGCTGCCACACCACGAGCAGATACCTCATGCGCCCTTCAAGCAGGTTCACGCATTGTTCATTCCTTTGTCCAAATAGGTTTCCAGTCAATATACAAGTGGAGAATGTCAAGATAATTTTATGATTAATCTAGTTCGACTTCGAATTTTAAATACTGAAGTATAATATCGCTTTTTCTTATTTGTAGTTTGTTGCTTTTTCTGAGTTTGTTTAAGGTTGGGATTAAGGGTTATACAGGCTTGTTTAGTTCTCAATCATGCCAACTCATCTAGATCCTGTTTGAAACTTACTGGGAAGTGAAAAAAAATTTCCCAGCATTTAAATTAAATGAAAACCTTCCTAGCACTTTTCCTTTCTCCATCTGGGATTTGAACTCAGACATACTGCGTCACGATGCTACCACTATCCATTAGGTCACGCTAGTACGTAGGTTGCTCGTCGTACACCACTTCCGCCACCGCTCCCATCACCGCCTTAGTCGTTCCCTGTTTGCTGTAATTACAACACCCTGCCTTACATTTGCGGATCCTTCCATGGGATGCGCAAATTGTGCAGAATTCCCTTGTTTATTGCTATCCTACTGTGGACTGGTTTATCAAAATTAAACACACATGAACAAATAATATTTCCAAAAAAATGACAACGATAAATAGGAAATATAATCTGTTCTTCTAGTTACTGCTCCGGAAATAAATATATTAGAGATTTGCTGACAATTACACTTCTGAATATTTGTTGTCTATAATACTATGAACTTTTACTTCTAAAATATTTAAACTAGATATAGATAGTTCTATTCTAACAAACATGTATCTCCTCTATTATTACATTTCGTCTGAATCGTATTCTTGCTCCTCGGAATCATTTCCGTTCTCAGTAATCGTGTCAATCATTGCCCCCAAAGGGCTGTCATCATCGTAATCCATCTCTCTCTCCATTTCTTCATCCGAGTCGAACACGGATTCTTCCAGATTCTCGTCTGCTGGGTGCGGGTGGAGATGCGGTTGCTGGGCGAGAAGGCGAAGACGGGCAGCAGTTGCGCGCCGCTTCTTCTCCTTCGCGTACGGCGTCTCCTTCATCTCGGATCTTATCTGGTATGATTTTTTTATATTTATTTTTTTTTGATAAAAAAACAAGCCTAAACTAACCTTGTAGCAGTTGTTGCGTATGTCAGTTTGAAACGAGAGGGAGGGTGGAGTCCAAACATTCTTTGTCCTTTTTTCCTTGTGTGTCTTATTCGTGTATTCTCGTTGCCCAATCACCTACAAAATTTACAATATCTATTATTGATTTCTGATCTAGTACCGTATCATACCACTCTTTTTCCGTCCATTTTCTCCTTTTGCAAATTATTCCAGTGAAGAGTGAGGAGTTGTGTTCTTAGTTCATGCCCAGCTCTGTTGAAGTACAAGTGCTTAGGAGCATATCTCAATGCCAGCGCATTGGCGCTTTCGTTCTGGCTGGTAGTCAGAAACGGCGAGACGTGCCTTTGTGAATATACTTAGTAGCTATAACCAAGTAGAAAACAATCCGTACTCGATGTCTGCAACTGTCTTCGCACTTGCAACAATCGATCTAAGTTTGATATAGTCCTTGCCAGTAGGAGAGAGCTTCTTAGGGTGTCTGTTAGGGGGCAGCGGGGCATGCTCGCATCGCTTGAAGCGAGCGAAAGTGGCATCCTGATATTATTTCATTTCTTAGTAAACTTAGAAAGTAGTGCCAACCTCGTTCCATTCATGTATTCCACAAACGTGCTTTAGCAGAGAGAGATACTTCTCACGTGCCAATAGTCCATCTCCTCCGGATGAGGAAACACTCCAAAGGTATGGTTAACTATTCCTCTTATCCACTTCCGCACTTCCGCATATCTCTTTCCCTTCATCTGCATCATTTCTTGGGTATTTTATATTTAGCGAACCATTTTTAATTATTCATATTTTCACCCAAAATCACACCAGAAAAAACTTAGTAATTAATAGAAATCTGTGATTACGGTATTTATACCGTATTTTCTCTATTAGAACTCGGGGTATTATTTTTCAATACCCATGCGAGGAAGGGCACTATTAGAGGGTGGGATTCTACTAGAGGGAGTGTTACTATTTTTCAATGACAATATCAGAGGGGGTACTATTAGAGGGGGAATTCAAAAAAATAAAAATAAAGGGGGAACGAATAAAGAAAGTACGGTAATTTATGCTTCAATTATTTTCCATATTTAGAATTTTTTTTTAAATATCTTTAAAAAAAAAGTAGACGTGGTGTGATTTTGAGTGAAAATATAAAAAAAAAAGTTTCTGTATGAATTTTTTTTCCATTTTCGCAAACCGCCATTAGTGAGAGAAGAAGATTCCGGAAGTAGTGCCAAGGGTCATAAAAGGGAATTTCTGCTTCATGAGGCTGATGGCTGCGGAGTGCCTATCTGTTGTCAGTGAGGATATGGTGATGCCATCACCCAGCCAGTCCTGTAGTTCTCCAAGTGCCAGTTGCAAGCCGTGGACTTCCATTTTCGCAGAGGAACCACTCAAAACGAAGTAGAAAGTTTTGTGAAAAACTGTATTAAAAATAACTTTGGAACTTGCCCGTATCACTCTTGTTGATCATGACTGTAGCCAGAATGAGATTCGTTTGTGCACACGTGATTACATACCGGCACCATTGTGCATTGTAGCCGCGCGAGTCAAAAGTCCCATCACCAGCCAGGTTCAGCTGGCCACCCTTTCAAATGAGACTTATGAGATCAAAAATTGCAGCAAAGTTGCATAACCTGATCTAAAAGCTTGGTGACTCTCTGCTTGGTGTCTTCTCTGTCTTCAAGGAAACGGGACTGTATGGCGGGATTCACGTAGTGCTTCATTATGTCGTAGAAGGTGGTGGAAGAGAATGGCTTAATTCCCAGTGACCGGAAAAAATGATGAGAAGCCTGTAATAAAGTGTCTCTGGAGTGAAAGAAGGTAAATACTAATAATTATTATATGCATACCCGCTCTCCTATGCCAGTTACGGTTGCTGCGCAGACATAGTCCAAATTCGTTTTCATTAGTTTTTCCTTGTTTGTCGACTCAGCTGTTTTCAGGGCAGTGGAGGACTCCCAAAGCCCTTTCCCATTGCACCGTGTGCACTTCCTCTGTACTCTTGCACTAAGGCCAATATAGGAGATACTGAGATCGCAGTATCTCCTATTGCAAATCGTTCAGTGGCTTAGGAGATCCCACAATGTACTCTTCTCTAACAGTATGTATTCTGAGTTGGGATGCTGATCGTTGATGGTTGGACTGGGAATCTCCCAGTCTGGGTCGTCTTTTTCCTATAAAATTATTGTTATTATATATGTATATAATTTTTAAATATATAATTGAAGTCAACTTACAGGATTCGGATCTCTGCTAGGACGTCTCTTCCTGTGCGTGTGCGACAATGGGCCGGGCGACATGGGCGGCGGTGCTGCTAAGAGTGTAGGAGTGGGCGGCGGCGTTTCTTCCACCGGCCGCTGTTAGTAAAGATTTTCCGCAATAAATATTTTCCTTTCATATAATGTTTAACTCACAATACAAATTGGCAGAGCCCCTTGCTTCAATATATCCGTATTTTCCCTGAACTGGTCACGCGAAAAGTGAGTATCGCAGATCTTATGGCGTATTGAGGTAGTGCTGAGGAATCTCCGCAGCCTCTCTCCTTCTGCTTCATCTCGAGTGACACGTCGAATCCACTCCGCTCGAAGCTCAGGCCGCTCGGTAAAGTACCTAGACTTCTTCTCGGAGACTGGCTTCCAGCAAGCCACGTACAATCTATCCCCCATCTCAAAACTATTTTTACACACTGGAGTTTGTTTGCTAAAATAGCCCATTCCTTGGTAGTTTATGAACATTCCTTGCTGTTATTATTCAGAGTACAAATTGAAAAGATCTTTATTCAAATAATCATTCTTCATCGCTAGGAACTATTTCTCCTTCCTCGAATCCCTTGTACGAGGTACTCGGCCATTTGTCTCGAACAGCTTTCACTGCACATGCTGGTAGGCGCACTCGCTTATGCCGTCCAAGTGGCCCGAGGTATCTTGCCACGAAAAGTCTGTAGGCCCCATAGCGGCATCTCCTATAATTTGCTTTATATGTTGTAATTGTTGTCTTTATAAGTATCGATCTAAACATAGCTAACTTAGAAGAACTCTTAGTCTTATCACTTCCCTGGCATAGTCGGCTTCTGCTGGGCGCCCCTCAAACTCCCCGAGATCAGCAGACGCGATAGCAACCTTAGTTTAATTGTCATTTATTTGTGCATATTTTGTCGAGATGAAACGATTGATTATTTTGTGTAATTCAATGAGCGATGCAATATTCTTGTGTCATAAAGGAATACAATGTGTTATAAATGAAAGATTGACATAAAGTTGTTACCGTCTCGTTCAGAATCATCTGAGTAAAGTCCGCGGTGTGGGAGATGCAAGGGGCAGCATCCAAGTCGGGCATCTTCTCCGCCAAGCCATCGCGAAGTCGACTCCCAAGCACCTTCAGAGGATGAAACAATAGAACCCGGCAGCAGTAGTCGTGCTCTTGCTGCTCAGAGACCATGCAGTAGTCGTGCTCTTGTTGCTGAAATCGCGGGGGGCAAAAGGTACACGAGCACTTGGCGGCGTCTTCCACGTTCACAGTTGCCTGGAAGATGTTGCCTCGCTGTCGCCGTTTCCATTCGAGGACTTCAGCCCTCGCTTTCGTAGTCTCTTCTCGTGTAGGCTGCACTTCCCACATGTGTAAACAACAACCATTAGAATGCAAACATTGTGAATACTTTATTATTTATGAAAACAAAGAAAAAGAAAAAAGTTGCATGGTTAAAACGAGAACAAGTTAATATTTAAAAAACATTCCTTGGTCCGTAAAATTGTAAATCTGTGATATAGACAATGCACTTTTCTTAATGAAGGCCAAGGACATTGGGTGGTCCAATCACACTACCGTCAGGGGAGTTTGAATTTATCTTTTCAAATGAAATTTTCTCGCTTTTTGAGCATTTCTGTAACTTCATTCTTTGTTAATGTGTTAATCAAAACCGTCCACGTCCGTTAGTGCCAATACTTGCATATCAAAAATATTCCCTTTGCACCTCCTTTAAACAAGATAACAGTACTGTAGACAGAGTACCGTAATCAGTACATTTCTAGTTCCTCGCATAGAAAAAATATTTTATAGAAGACCACTATGTAAGTTATGATCGAAATACCGTACTCTTCGACGGTATTATGAAGGCGCATGCGTCGGGGCCGAGAGTCTCGTAGAGGCCAGAGCCACATTGTCAGCACGCTCAAGCACCTGAAAATACAACTATTTTGATATCGTCATTATGACATGGCTACAAGCAAGTTTTAGGTTTTTTTTCTAAGATTAATTAAAAAAAAATGATAAGTGCAGTGCAGTGATAAGGAAAAATGTGAAAACTAAATCTATTCGTACCGAGACATTATCAGATATAATTTACTAAATAAAAGAAAATCTGTGCAGAAACCTTGGCCGCCGGCGGTTGTTGTTATTTGTTTTCTTTTTTTCAAGATTGAGAATGCAACCGAAGAACAAAAGCGTAGGGATGATAATAACAAGGAAAAGGTGGCAAGCTGACTCCTTGGAGGGCGAGTGCGCGCGCCCTGTAACTCGGCGCCGTACTGCTGGAGAAGGGCGGCCGGGTCAACTCCGGCGCCGGCGGCAACCGAAGCCCCGACGACGGATGCCGGCGGTTCCATGGTCGTGGCAGCGTCAATTGCAGCGTCGGCCATTTCGAGGAAGAGAAGAAGCAGAGTGTGGAGCGAAGTGAGCGAGCGAAGCGAAGAGTGATGACTAAAATGATAGCAAGCGCTGCTTTTATAATAGCCAATTTACTTGTTTACCACCCAATTCGCATTCACTACCCAACTTGAGCACTTTGCACTCCACAGAAGTGCGATTTCATGACAAATGAAAGTGCGAAGAACTTAATATTCGACCTACGGGTGTGATTTTTACAGATGGATAACAGAATGAATTTTCTACGCTAAGCAATACAAACAAAAAAACTTAGTTTAGAAGGCGAACACTCTAGAGAAAGTAGAAATTACTATGGTCAATTTAGCCTATTCCTTTCTGGTAAGAATTGGCCAATTAATAATTGCAGGAAATAACAAGGAAATCTACATCGACGATTTCATTATCTTATATAAGACGCGGAATTCAAGCTAAAACATCATATCATTTAAACCTGGTAAAGTGTCGTGGAATGGAACGAGAGAAGCTGGCCTTGACGTAGCGAGATACTCGAACGACGTCCTGCAAAAAAAAATCATTAACACCGGATAGCTACAGCTCTCTCCTTGTACTTTCTCCAAAGATGTCGCCAAATGTGTTTTTCAAGGGCAGAAAAAGGTAGCTTTTTAAATTATGAAAGATTAGGAATTATATTCGAGAAACAATGAAAAACAACGGCAACAAAGATATTAGAAAAAAAAACTTTTTGAAGAATCACAAGTTGGCGTTCCTAATCAGCTTATAAAAAACCTGGTGTACACCAGAATGAGCACACTAATCTTACAGCATATCTTTACAGAAGTATTAGCAAAAAAATATATGACCGATTACAAAGTGCAAAAACCTTTTCTTACGAAGAAATTGTTGTCGTCAGCTCAGGAGGAGGTCGGTCTGAGCGAACCATCGGAGACCCCTGTAATCAACAAAGTACCCAAATCGAAGTATTTGTTTTACGAAACAACGAAAAAAGCATTTCACCATGAAATATTAAAAAAAAACGCAATCTGAGAAACGCTTGTCAAAACTGCCAATTCAAAATTCACGCTCGCGAGCTCGCTGCGCATCAACTGCGCGATACTCAGTTTAGCACGCTCGGCTTTCATACGAGTTTGGACGCGTTTTCTTCTTTTTTTTTTTACTTTTTTGTATATTTTTTTATTTCTTTGTTCCGTTTTATAAAAAACTTTTTTAATGTAATGGTTCAATGTTATTGATTTCTTAAGCTACTTTTAGTGGCGACATGGCGGTTGCCGTCTGAGAGCGCCTCCGCCGGCGTCACGGGACGCGAGGGCCAACATCTGGGGTCTGTTTTTGCTGCTTGTTTTAGTTTTTATTCTTCTTATTTTGCTAATATTCATGAGTACAGTTTATGCTATTTGGGGCTATGCCCTGATGCCTCAAATTGTTGCACTTTTAATGTTTACAAAGGACAATATTATTTTGCACTCATTTGAAATAGTAGATTGTCATCACAGTGACATCTTATTGTTGGGAAGGAACAGGGTTTGTATTTTCTTGGGCGGTGCTTCTTTACATCTTTCGATGTTCTTTCACTCGCTCACTCTAACTTTTCCCTTTCCTGCAGCGCTGTGCCCTCTCCGCCCGCCATCTCTCACCCTCTTCGTCACTCTGGGCAGCTGCGGCCGCGGCGTCCATTCCACCACCGCCGCCACTAATGTTTGTCAATCAACGCCTTTTCTCTCTCCCTCCGTTCTCTTTATTGTTTATCTTCTCTGAATTAAGCTGGCTATTGTGCGTTTATGGGCATCATTTGAATGTTGTCCAACGTTAGATATGACAGTTTGAGGGTAATTTTGTCCATTTGTCTTGGCAGTTATCACGGTGATGTTAAGAAGATTATAAATTGAAATGAATCTTCCTTGCAGGACCTCGACATGCTTCTGATGCAGGACAAGAGGTACGCTGGCGAGGTCGCCCATGCTGTCTCCGCCAAGAAGCTCAAGATCATCGTCGAAAGAGCCGCTAAGCTCAACATCAAGTCAGAGCAATTGATTTATCTCATTCTTGATCATTGCTTACTTGGCAAGCAGTTTTTTTTCTCTGGCTTCAACACATTCGTAGTTAATTATTGTCCAACTATGTTAATTATTCATATGAAACTGTGAAATTCTTAACGCTTAAAAGGATATCTTCTGTGTGAAATCTTAAGTAACTAATGCCTTTCCTAGCTTAGGGTCAATATTCTTGCGCTAGTTGGTTTATGAACTAATAAACTGCTTAAATAAGATGTTCAATTTTTGTATTATAATCTATGTTTAAACGTTATTGATTGACTCCTTGCAGGTAAGCGGCTCGAGGATGGCCGCACCCTCGCGGACTGCAACATCCAGAAGGCATCAACCCTCCACCTCGTTCTCCGTCTTCGTGGTGGAATGCAGATCTTCGCGAAGACGCTGACCGACAAGACCATCACTCTGGAGGTGGAGGCGACTGACACCAGCTACAGCTGCGACCTCCACTCTTCCCCCGTCCCTCTCTCTCTCTCTCTCTCTCTCTCTCTCTCTCCCTCCTTCCCTCCCTCCCTTTGTCTCATAATGTTGTGTGGCCCAGTTATGGTTGTTCTATGCCCGTTGATATTGTTGTACACTGGTTGTCTAGTGATAAATACTGTTAAAACGAAATTGTCAGTGCTTTAATTGCATTTTATCGACTGCTGGAATGAAAGAAAGATAAAGGGGCAGTGTAGGGTGGGTGAAAGGGGGGGGGAGCATTGGAAAGCAGAGAGGAGGGGGGGAGTAGCAACGGCTGGCCCGCTGCCAGGGTGGGGTGCCGGGTGACCGTAATAGTTCGGCCATACCGAGCTATCACGGAATACTATTTACTTCCTATTAGATGAGCTATCGATAGAAGCGTGAGGGTGAACTATTTAGCTCCGGCGCCAATCGGAAACAATATAGTTCTGCTTGATAGTTCGGCCTTGCTATACTATCTGCGATGTGTGTACGTTTATCCATAATTACAGTACGCGTTGAAATTCTGTAATAACATGCATTATGTATTTCAACGGACACGGCTGTACAATGGCTCTCATTTAAGGGTGTCTTCTCAAGTCCCCAATTAATCCACTGCATTCGTCCTCGTTCAGCGTTGCCATTCGGACACTTCTCTCACCTGTCAGCCTTCCTGTTGCTCGCTTCAAATCCTGCACATTTAGTTCACATTAATTCCACGAGTAAGCTTTATCACGCAAAAAACACGGTGCTGTTAAAATAAAAAGAAGGCAAAATAAATGAACTTATTTCAAAAAGTTTGATAGGTAAGAAAATTAAATTAAATTTTAATTACGTTATATTATTACGAAATATGCTCTTTGATGTATATATTTTACACAAGAAACGAGTGAGATATAAATGATGTCATTGACCAAAGATTACAAAGTAATGTAAAGTTTGTATTTGACTCGCTTATTGTTTGGAATGGTCAAAGGAGCAAAGAGCTGAACTGATAGCATTGTTCAGTCAAGATATCTGTAAGGTTGCAGAGAAGCGAGGAAAGAAAGCAAGTGAATGCAAGAAAAGGAGGAAACACAAACCACGTGTGTTTCACATGGCCACCCGCATATTCCATAATCACATTAACATTCGTGTGAAAAATGTAAAAATATACCTGCGCAGGTAAGCAACATGTTCTTCACCTGCATGGTTAACCAGGAACTGAACAGATACACAAATATACAGATCGCCTAAGAATACAACTTTGAATGGTATCCTTTTTTGCTATACAAAGACATCGTCAGAGCAAGGATTTTTCAGGGTACACTGACAATGAGATCATACAGTCCCGCTCAACATTATTGGGTCCGATATTAATAATATTAATAATATTAATAATATTAATAATATTAATATAAATAATATGAACTGGAATAGCTCGCTGAATAAGCATTTTCGTGCCATTTCCTTTTTGTGTTAACCTATTTCGACCACGGAGAATACGACTGTGAAAACCGTTTAAGAAAAGATTCAGAAATGACAGATATCTAAAAAAAATTGCGTTTACTGCATTTAACACAGGCCTGGTTGTGATTTTTGCTGAGAAAAGATGTTGGCTCAAGCAGCCAGGCCTACAAACTACAAAAACAAAAAAATTTTTGGAACGCTTCTAGCTTTTTCTGATCTTGTTCTTTTGCTTTGTTTGAGTTTCTCATTTAGTTTATGTGTAAACGATAAGAAAATTCAAAGAGAGATTTTCTCTAGTGGGCGGCAAAAATTTGTTCCCCACCAGGCATCGATCCCAGGACCTCATGACTCCCAGTCAAACGCTTCCGCAATACACTACAGACGCTGGTATGATACCTTTCTTTTGACAGCGATGACTGCTTCCCAATGCCTCACCATTACCTGGCTGATGGTGAGGCTAGGGAATATCGTTATTAGACCAACGATTTCTTCTCATGGTCAGATCAGTTAGCAGCACCTGTACGTTCCTTCGTCTCTCTCTCTCTCTTTCTTTCTCTCTCTCTCTCTCTCTCTCTCTCTCTCTCTCGCTCTCTCTCTCGCTGTCTCTGTCTCTCTCTCTCTGTCTCTCTCTCACTGTTTCACTCTCTCAATCTGTCTCTCTCTCTGTCTCTGTCTCTCTCTCTCTCTGTTTTTTTTCTCGTTTTCTCTTTCTCTTTCATCAACTTATAAGCAGTGTTGCATTCGAATAAAATACAAGTAGTAAAAATACTTTTGAGGAAGATTGAGAGTGGAAGGGAGAGAGAAAGAGAGAAAGAGAGAGAGAGAGAGAGAGAGAGAGAGAGAGAGAGGGAGAGGGAGACCGGTGGAGCGAGAAACAGAGAGATAGAGAAACAGAGAAACAGAGAGAGAGAGAGAGAGAGAGAGAAAGAGAGAGAGAGGGACACACACGAAAGAACGTGCATGTGCTGTTAACTGATCTGAGAAGAAATCTAATAACGATATTCCCTAGCCTCACCATCAGCCTGGCATTGGGAAGCAGTCATCGCTGTCAAAAGAAAGGTATCATTCGATCCCAGCGTCTGTAGTGTATTGCGGAAGCGTTTGACTGAGAGTCATGAGGTCCTGCGTTCGATGCCCGGTGGAGAACAAATTTTTGCCGCCCACTAGAGAAAATCTCTCTTTGAATTTTCTTATCGTTTACACATAAACTAAATGAGAAACTCAAACAAAGCAAAAGAACAAGATCAGAAAAAGCTAGAAGCGTTCCAAAAAATTTTTTGTTTTTGTAGTTTGTAGGCCTGGCTGCTTGAGCCAACATCTTTTCTCAGCAAAAATCACAACCAGGCCTGTGTTAAATGCAGTAAACGCAATTTTTTTTAGATATCTGTCATTTCTGAATCTTTTCTTAAACGGTTTTCACAGTCGTATTCTCCGTGGTCGAAATAGGTTAACACAAAAAGGAAATGGCACGAAAATGCTTATTCAGCGAGCTATTCCAGTTCATATTATTTATATTAATATTATTAATATTATTAATATTATTAATATTATTAATATCGGACCCAATAATGTTGAGCGGGACTGTATGATCTCATTGTCAGTGTACCCTGAAAAATCCTTGCTCTGACGATGTCTTTGTATAGCAAAAAAGGATACCATTCAAAGTTGTATTCTTAGGCGATCTGTATATTTGTGTATCTGTTCAGTTCCTGGTTAACCATGCAGGTGAAGAACATGTTGCTTACCTGCGCAGGTATATTTTTACATTTTTCACACGAATGTTAATGTGATTATGGAATATGCGGGTGGCCATGTGAAACACACGTGGTTTGTGTTTCCTCCTTTTCTTGCATTCACTTGCTTTCTTTAATCGCTTCTCTGCAACCTTAAGAACATTGCAACAAGCCTACTTTCTCGTGTCGCCTTATTAGATTTTGATCAATCGATACCTTGCGAAGAAACATTTGATTGGCGTGAAGAAACACAACTTGGAGTTGTACCTGTTAAACAGAAAAGTTGGAATCATTGAAAATGTATTTCGCCTGTAGTTACTGAATAATAGGAATTCTTCAGTAATCTTCTTGAACGGAGCGAAATCATACTTTAGCTTGACAGTCGTGCATTGTAGACAGGGAGGTCTTGCAGCGGCAAATGCCGTGAGTACGGTAAGAGTGAGCAAGAGCACGAGAAGAAAACGGCTACGTGAAAGACGGAATTGTGCCTCATTATTATAATTAGAGCAGCAGATCATTCTGAAAATTGTAACTTAAACAAAGCAGAAAGAAAATATAGAAATAAGGGGAATTATTCAGAATTTAAATAGTAAAAAATATTCGGGATACGGTAATATTTAAGAACATGAAGTAGGTCGCCGCGGAGTCTATTTACAATTTAGCATGTAGCATCGCTTTTTTCTGGCTTTTATATGTATACATCTCTCTTTTTTTTTCTCTCTCTATTTCTCTCTCTCCCTTTCCTTTGCCTTGTTGCCAAATTCGCGCTGCAATTTTAATGAAGGTCAGCGAATTCTATTCCAGCCCACATATTAGTGCTAATTGGTGTCAGAAAACCAGCCCTGCGCGCGTTCTAAACGAGCGCAAATACTGAAACCCCGTGTCACGGTATGAAAATGTCATTTAAAGGAAGTATCCGGCGAATAATTCTACAGTAGCGCTAGAGAACCAGTTTGAATGCGCGCGCTCAGAAAGTTTATATGTGTTTATCTGGTTTGCATTGCATTGAAAAGGATAGAGTGAAACAAGCATAAAACGAGAGAAAATAGACACAATCAGACAATAAGAAGCTAGCAACGTGGCTGCCAATTTGTGGGGGGGGGCGATGGAGTATAGATCTGAGGGCAAAATTCTTATATATTTGCTAAGAAGTTCTTAATGTGATTGCGGGCCATCGGAAGTGATGATTCAAAACTGCAATCGGGCAAGGTGTTCCATAAGTTAACAATCCTATTTGCAAAAAAGTTCATAAAAATTGTGGAACGGAATCTATGCTTTTAAAGTTTGTGACGATGGCCTCTAGAGATTCGGGATGACATAAGGAACATATCAGATGGGGCTACACCATAGGTTCCTCTAAAGATCTTAATGGCAGTCATGAGATCATTAATCGTTCTTCGGGTGGAGAGATGCTCTAAGCCAAGGTATTCTAATCGACCAGAATAGGGTGCAGTAAAGTTACATCGTTTAAATATAAGCCTAGTAAAACGGCGCTGAACATTCTCAATTTGCTTGATTAAGCAAGTCTGCTGGGGGGACCAGACTTCCATACAGAATTCGAGCAAAGGTCTAACATATATAGTAAAGAGCCTTGAAAGAAAATGAACATTACGAGACCTAAAATTGCGCAATATATGAAAACACGTGTTATTTGCTATTTTAGTTATAGAAGCGATATGCATATGGAAAGATAAATCGTTACTAATTATTATACCAAGGTCACGATATGAGGAGGTGATTGGAATGGGGTGGGATTGGAGAGTGGGCTGGAAAGGGGGGGGAGATGGGCCGATGGCCATGAACATGGTCTTCTTGAGATTGATGCGGAGGCCCCATCTTGCAGACCACTCAGCCACACAGTCCAGGGATCGTTGAAGGAGCGCGGTGTCTGCAACAGTATAAATTTTAGCATCATCAGCGTAAAGAGTGCAATATGAGCCAATGGGTAGGCAATCCGGGAGGTCGTTGATATACAGAAGAAACATAAGGGGACCACACACACTCCCCTGAGGGTCTCCAGAAGATACCACATATTCAGAGGAGTAATGGTTGTCAATACAGACGCGCTGGGATCTACCGGTAAGAAAGGAGGAGAGCCAACGTAAGAGAGACCCACCAATACCATAACCTGCTAGCTTATCAACTAGAAGATGAAGAGGAATGCTGTCAAAAGCTTTCGAGTAGTCAATATAAACAGAGGAAACATAAGAAGCCGCATCAATGGAAGAGTGCCAGGAGGCAAGCGAAGACAGAAGTGCAGAGCCACAAGACATTTTGCTACGAAAACCGTGCTGGAAGGGAGAGAGAAGTTTGTGCTGGTCAAGGAAGTTGAAAAGTTGCTTGCAAAGAATACGTTCAAATGTCTTAGAAATACCAGATGTAAGAGAAATCGGCCGATAATTAGTGGGGTCGCTGGCATCACCCTGTCTCTTGTAGATGGGCTTTACAAATGCTGTTTTCCAGAGAGCTGGACAAACACCATGAAGGAGAAAGCGATTAAAGAGAATAGCAAGTGGGACAGATATGGCAGTTGAAACTCCTTTAAGGAAGGCATAGGGCACATTGTCAGTAGTAGATGAGTTACGTGAAGGAAGTGAATGTAGCTGGTTGCAGATAGAGCATGGATTGAAGTCAATGAAATCAATTCTATGAATGGTTCGAGGCGGAAATTGGGTAGTAGCAGCAGAAGGAGGATTGTTCGCATAAGTCGCTTGGAATATTTTAGCAAAACAAGACGCTTTCTCTATATTGTCAACGAGATGACGACCCGATGCAGTGTCTTTAATAGCACCGATAGATGGCCGTCCTTTAAGCTTCCCATTAACAAAGTTGAAGAAGACGCGCGCAGAGCGAGAGGAAGAGGCCTTTGCCTCTTGAGAGCGCTGATGGTTTCGCAAGGTGCGGCGAAGCTTACAAGGGAATGGTCTATCCATAGGGTGGCGGATTGCAACGAAATGTGGTTTCTCTGAAAGCTGAAGTCCCAAAACATATGGAAAAGTGAAAAATTTTTGCCCGTTCGGCCTCAGAACCCAGAATTAAATCGATAAAAATCTACCTCCCAGTAAGACAAGTTTTGTCTGCTGTTCCAACTGGGGCTGATCCAAGCGACTGCGTAGTCTAGTGGATAACGCGGTTGCGTTACAGTTTGCAGTTCTCGGGTTCGAATCCCAGTTCGGTCAAAATTTTTGCAATGATTTGCAATTTAAATTGAACTGTGAAAAAAATTTGGAATCGAAATTTTTTACGTACCAATGAGAGAAGAGTGTATGCGAAGAAGCAGAACATTTCCTATATGCATATTTTGGTACTGTTGTACTATTCCCTGCCCAGAGGTCAAATTTTTTTGAATAATTTTATTTTGCCTGAAATTCAAACCAATTGGAATTAAAGTACGGTGAATACCAATATCAGAATAATTTCTTTCCATGACCATTTACACGTGGTGTGAAACAAAAAGAGGAGAAAATGACTTCATGATAAGAAACCAACACGGCGAATGCACCGCCCTTGTTCAGCATTGGTGGAATGATAACCTAATCAAGCACATTCTCTAATTGGTACATAAAAAATTTCGATTGTAAATTTTTAAGGTAATAAATTTCTGATTTAAAATTCCAATGATCAGATTTTGTGTCCCCACTATTCAGCAGGGGTGGCTGGGGGCCGAAAATATCACGCTACGGCCCCCGAGGTCGGCCAAGGTCGGCCCCGTCCCCGGGGGCCTCCAAAGAAAGTGTGTCAACCTTGAAAGAAAAGAAGTTGACTGGGCGTGCGGCCCTAATGCCAAAAGAATTTTTTTATGAATCACATTTTTATTGCGAAAAAATAGAGTTCTTCAAAAATCGTAGAGAAGATATGAGAAAATAAAGCGAAAGGGTGAGAGAGAGAGGGGGGAAAGTGAAAGAGAGAAAGAGAGAGGGAGGAAGAGAGAGAGAAATAGAGAGAGAGGAAAAGGGAAGTGAGGGAGTAGAGAGAGAGCAATGGAGAGAGAAACGAGAGATAGAGAGAGAGGGAGAGAGAGAGAGAGAGAGTGAAAGAGGCAGAGCATAGACTCATTGCAATCCGTTTCGTCGCGCAAGTCGAGGGAAAAATTCTATGAGTTGTCACATCTATCTATGATGTATCAATAAATAAATTTGCAAGTTTCCCATAAAGAAATAAATAATTTTTTATTGCAGCAGGGCCGCACGCCCAGTCAATGTCTTTTCATTGAAGGTGGACACATTGACCAGTGGGGACAGATAATCTTATGATTTGGCTTTTAAATTAGAACTTTGTAACGGTAAAAAATAAATTTACAATCGAAATTTTTTTATGTACCAATGAGAGAATGATTAGGTTGTCATTCCACATTATCGTTAACACGCGAGTGGGATCAAGATGAGCAAATTTTCCGAAAAAACATTTTTCGCTGAAATTCACCATAGGGGTTTTCGGTACCTGGAACACGATTATCATATTCATTTCTTATCATGAAGTAATTTTCCCGAGATACAGTAACTTTACCGCTCTTTTCAGCGAAAATTGATCTCTGTTTGATCTCTGGGCTGGGAATGGTACAACAGTACCACAATATGAATCTTGGTAATGTTCTGCTTCTTCGCATACACTCTTCTCTCATTGGTACGTAAAAAATTTCGATTCCAAATTTTTTTCACAGTTCAATTTAAATTGCAAATCATTGCAAAAATTTTGACCGAACTGGGATTCGAACCCGAGAACTGCAAACTGTAACGCAACCGCGTTATCCACTAGACTACGCAGTCGCTTGGAATAGCCCCAATTGGAACAGCAGACAAAACTTGTCTTACTGGGAGGTAGATTTTTATCGATTTATTTCTGGGTTCTGATTGTGAGGCCGAACGGGCAAAAATTTTTCACTTTTCCATATGTTTTGGGACTTCAGCTTTCAGAGAAACCACATTTCGTTGCAATCCGCCACCCTATGGATAGACCATTCCCTTGTTAGAAGAGCAACGAAGATAAGGGAGTAGACCATGAGATGAGCCATTTCTATAATAACTCCGGCACTTATGCAATAATCGAATAACACGAGGGGGGTAGCGAATATTTTTGGGGCGGACAGTTCGAAGAGGGACTGTGGCACAAATGACCTCATGAATAATGGCAAGAAATTTCTCATAAAGAAGATCAGGATCAATAGAACCGTCAAAGACATACATCCAGTTGTAAGAAGAGATGATAACGGAAGCAAGTTCAAAATTAGTTTTTCGATAATTAGGGATAGTTACGGCTGGGAATCTGAGGGAAGGGAATGAAATAGTGAAATGCAACAAAGAGTGTCAAAGGAGGGTAGAGGAGGCAGGACCTCACATGTATCAACTATGTTGAGATCATTGGTAAGAACAAGATCCAGGGTATGATTCAAGCGAGTGGAAGACGTTACTAGTTGATGAAGGTTCGTAGACATACAGAAACCTAAAAGTTGAGCGGAGTGATGGCTGGCAGGGAGAGGAGCGGAAAGACTAGAGGCGCACCAGTCGATTTCCGGGCAATTAAAATCTCCGGTAAGTATAAAGTTGTCTTCGCAGTTAGCAAAAAGAGTGGCAATATGCTCAAGACAAGAGCCAAAAGATTCGTTGGAGCAGGACGGACTTCGATATACTGACACAATGGTAACTGTTTTTGTGGCTGGATAACAAGCAGAAACGCGTACTGCTAGAAGTTGGCAGTAAGGAGAAAAAGAAATGGCAGAGAGGACAAGAGAGGGGAGGAGAGAGGCGACCAAAATTGCAACACCACCACCAGGAGCAGGGGAGAGGCGGTCAGAGCGAAAGACTTGATATCGGCCATTAAAGGAAAGAGAAGAATCACGTAAGCGTTCCGCTGAGGCCCAAGTTTCGGATATGGCAAGAATATCGGGAGAGTGAGCGGAGAAGAAAAAGTCTAAGATGTCAAGCTTGGAGACGAAGGATCGGAAATTAACATGGTAGCAGACAATTTTTTCTTTCTTTGTGGATGCTGGACATGGAAGGGATAAGCACGGATCAGAAGAGGCAACCGGAGAAAGATCTCTAACACTTAAACAATCTGAATTATCCCTGATGCGAGCATTCTAGCCGGAGGAGGAAGGAGAAGCGGTATGAGGAGCATGGGGAAACTGAGATTCGTTGTTGCGAGGCGGTGTGCTCTTGTTGTCGATTCGCTTGCTGTCGGTCTGGCCCTCGCCACCAGTGTGGATCTCCTCCTCGTCCTCGGTGACGCTAGCGAGAGAGCGCTTCGGAGGTCGGCGGGCGGGGCGGACAGCGATCTGCCTCAGGGCAGACATGAGAGCGCGACGAGGAAGCTGCACAGTCCTCTTGCCATGCGCAGCTGGTGTCGGCGGAGGCACACGGATGGGAGGAGAGGACGGAGCGACGGGCACTCTTTCAGTAGACGGGCGGCGGCGGTTGCTATTATGGAATGTTCTGGAAGCAGGGGGATTAATCCGAGTGAGACCGCTGCCACCGGCAACGGTATTTTGAGAGAAGGAAGCAGTGAGAGAGGCGGAGAGAGAGGAAGAAGACGAGGCGTTTTTAGACTGATTAAGCCTGGAGCGCTCAGTGAGTGGCCGCGGGTTGTTAGCTCAACTACACGTTCATCGCGCACCACAAACCTGAGCATTCCGGCCTCTGAGTTGCGACGACCGGCCTCCTTCCTTGCCGTCGTTTCTTGCGCCAGCTGCAGAGGCGTCAGGTCGCGGCGGAAGTAGTCGTGAGGGAAGGCGGCCACGTCTTCATGCTTCTTCTGGCGAGCGAGAGAGAGGAAACTCTCCCGCAGCTCATTGGAGGGGAACTGGATCTTGATAATTCGGGGGGCAATCTTACCATGTCGGTGAGTACTGACATTGCCGGAGGAGAGGGAAGAGATGAGAGAAGCATTATTAGAACGGTTAATAATCTGATGCGGAAGTCATTATTGTTTGTTGCCTCATCCATATCGAGCTCAGGGAGACCTTTCAGAACGGCCCTCCTGCTCTTTCCCTCATGTAGGTCACGCTCAGAGTACACGACATTAGCAACAGCAGCGGCCACGTCACTTGCTACCGATGCGTACGTGCGAGATGCGACATGAGGAGAGGAGGAGGGGTCATCCCCGGCACTGGTAGGGTGAGACAGAGATGCAGAGCACAGCTGAGAGACGCACGTGACAAGTTTCTCAATTGATTGGGTCAAGGAAGCAGAGGACTGAGTATGCGCATCGATCAGTGTCTGGACAGAAGACAAAACGGCCTGGTTGGAAGCTTTCAACTCGTCAGCCAGAGCCGAGAAGGCATGAAGAAACTCCTGAGTCATTTCTTGCACCTGAGGGCAATGAGAGCAACTGTCCTTAGGCTCTTCCGCCTTTATCTTCTGAGGGATTCACACTCAGTTATTATTTCTCCTTAAAATTAGGCTTTCCGCCTTTATCTTCTGAGGAATTCACACTCAGTTATTAGGTCTCCTTAGGTCCTTCCACCGTTATTTACTGAGGAATTCACACTCAGTTATTCTTGGGGCAACTTCCCTGAGAGCAAAAGCTCTCTCAGATGGTAACGGAGGCCTCAGGAACCAAATTCAGTAGGTGTCATGGCAAACAAGCATATGATAGTTGCAATTAGAAAAAGCAAGCAAAAGCAAACAAAAATATACACACACGAAAGGTGAGAACTTAGAGAGCAGAGGAGCGAGCAACCTCTCCTCAAGAGAGCGGAGCGCGTGTGAGAGAGCGGAGCGCGTGTGAGAGAGCGGAGCGCGTGTGAGAGAGCGGAGCGCGTGTGTGAGAGCGGAGCGTGTGTGAGAGAGCGGAGCGCGTGTGGGAGAGCGGAGCGCGTGTGAGAGAGCGAAGCGCGTGTGTTGCCTGTCGCTCGGTCGAGAGAGCATGTGAAATAGGTGGGTGGCTATGACATACCGTAGCTAATTCTCTACCCGCTAGTTTTCATGTTACTATTGTTCAGAATGTAATGGAAGAAAATCGCCAAAATTTTCTGGATAGATGTTTTACGCCAATATGAACTTATCTACATAGAAAAAAACATAGGTTAATTATTCCCCGGATATCTCCTTTAATATTAACTTTCTCTTTGCCAAGCAGAATACGTTCAATATTCTCTCTTTGAAATAGTTACAAGACATAGTAAATGATGTTCATAAGAGAACAATCTTTCAGAAGAAGTATATATTTGATGCGGTTCTTCTTTTGAATGCAAAAATTGGAGAGGAGGCACAGATGAACTTACATACTACAGGTGACTTTTATACAATATTCGAGCTTCCGGCATTGTCTCCAATTCAGAATCCTCTCTATTTGTGATGCGACAAGTCAGTGAACGTTCAGAATCCTCCCTTTTCCCTTTTTATCTTCTCTCGTAAGCTGCGCATCCTTTGTGTGTGCGTATTTATGGGGATTTACTTGCTGACTTTGTGAGCAAGATGTGTGTTCTCTTTTCTTCTCTTGCTCTCTTGCTGTCTTGCTCGCACTCACACCCTATTTTTGCCACAATTTGCATTCACATATGTATGCTCACTGCAATTTCCCTTCTCTATCTCACCGTTGTCCTTTGAATGCATGCAAAAAGAATATACTGCTATATTGTTAATAACCAGAGATATCGAGAGAAGCTGGCAAATGCAGATGCAACAATAGCAGACGGAACACTGAAGCGGGGGTGTAAATATCACACGTTTTTCCATTATTATCATAAATAGAACCACCTTGGGCAACAAGTGCGGGGAGTGGAGGGTTCAAGGTCGTCAGTTCACTAAGCTGGGTGGGACGATGAGAGGTTGTACGTGTATATCTACATGTGTTTATATGAATAACAATTCTTTAAAAAAATATTTCATGTTCTGCGCACTAAAAGATACACTCATCACTGACTCACCTCAGCTCGCGTTCGGAGCAAGCATCATTTTTTCTCTGTTCATCTCTGTCAACATGACCGTTGCTAATTTGGCGGGCCCGGGCCCGGCCCGGCCCGGCCCGCTTACCCCACGGGCCGGGCCGGGCCTGGGCCTGGCCCGGGCCGGCCCGTTGCCAATTTGGCGGGCCCGGGCCCGGCCCGCGTACCCCACGGGCCCGGCCCGGCCCGGCCCGCGTACCCTACGGGCCGGCCCGGCCCGGCCCGCGTACCCTACGGGCCGGCCCGGCCCGGCCCGGCCCGGTTTTTGCCCATCCTTGTACACACATACTACATATTCCTGTAGTACACCATGAATCCACACCCGCAACAAACACTACAGTTGGTGTGTAGTAGGCACCAATGCTAGTCGGCTTCCTTTTCTATTTCTCCATGCTGTACTTTGAACAATTATTAGCACATATTACAGTCCCGCTCAACATTATTGGGTCCGATATTAATAATATTAATAATATTAATAATATTAATAATATTAATATAAATAATATGAAGTTTAATAGCTCGCTGAATAAGCATTTTCGTGCCATTTCCTTTGTGTGTTTACCTATTTCGACCACGGAGAATACGACTGTGAAAACCGTTTAAGAAAAGATTCAGAAATATTAATATAATAATATCGAAATGATGATACCTTTCTTTTGACAGCGATGACTGCTTCCCAATGCCAGGCTGATGGTGAGGCTAGGGAATATCGTTATTAGATTTCTTCTCAGATCAGTTAACAGCACATGCACGTTCTTTCGTGTGTGTCCCTCTCTCTCTCTCTCTCTCTCTCTCTCTCTCTCTCTCTGTTTCTCGCTCCACCGGTCTCCCTCTCCCTCTCTCTCTCTCTCTCTCTCTCTCTCTCTCTCTCTCTTTCTCTCTTTCTCTCTCTCTTCCACTCTCAATCTTCCTCAAAAGTATTTTTACTACTTGTATTTTATTCGTATGCAACACTGCTTATAAGTTGATGAAAGAGAAAGAGAAAACGAGAGCGGTGGATAGAGAAACAGCGAGAGAGAGAGAGAGAGAGAGAGAGAGAAACAGAGAGAGAGACAGAGACAGAGAGAGAGAGACAGATTGAGAGAGAGAAACAGTGAGAGAGAGAGACAGAGACAGAGAGAGAGAGCGAGAGAGAGAGAGAGAGAGAGAGAGAGAGAGAGAGAGACGAAGAAACGTACAGGTGCTGCTAACTGATCTGACCATGAGAAGAAATCGTTGGTCTAATAACGATATTCCCTAGCCTCACCATCAGCCAGGTAATGGTGAGGCACTGGGAAGCAGTCATCGCTGTCAAAAGAAAGGTATCATACCAGCGTCTGTAGTGTATTGCGGAAGCGTGGGAGTCATGAGGTCCTGGGTTCGATGCCTGGTGGGGAACAAACTTATGCCGCTCACTAGAGAAAATCTCTCTTTGAATTTTCTTATCGTTTACACATAAACTAAATGAGAAACTCAAACAAAACAAAAGAACAAGATCAGAAAAAGCTAGAAGCGTTCCAAAATTTTTTTTGTTTTTGTAGTTCTGCTTGGCAAAGAGAAAGTTAGTATTAAAGGAGGTATCCGGGGAATAATTAACCTATCTTTTGTTCTATGTAGATAAGTTCATATTGGCGTAAAACATCTATCCAGAAAATTTTGGCGATTTGCTTCCATTACATTCTGAACAATAGTAACATGAAAACTAGCATGTAGAGAATTAGCTACGGTAGGTCATAGCCACCCTCCTATTTCACATGCTCTCTCGACCGAGCGACAGGCAACTTTCTGAGCGCGCGCATTCAAACTGGTTCTCTAGCGCTACTGTAGAATTATTCGCCGGATACTTCCTTTAAATGACATTTTCATACCGTGACACGGGGTTTCAGTATTTGCGCTCGTTTAGAACACGCGCAGGGCTGGTTTTTTGACACCAATTAGCACTAATATGTGGGCTGGAATAGAATTCGCTGACCTTCATTAAAATTGCAGCGCGAATTTGGCAACAAGGCAAAGGAAAGGGAGAGAGAGAAATAGAGAGAGAAAAAAAGAAAGAGAAATGTATACATATAAAAGCCAGAAAAAAGCTATGCTACATGCTAAATTGTAAATAGACTCCGCGGCGACCTACTTCATGTTCTTAAATATTACCGTATCCCGAATATTTTTTACTATTTAAATTCTGAATAATTCCCCTTATTTCTATGTTTTCTTTCTGCTTTGTTTAAGTTACAATTTTCAGAATGATCTGTCAAAGTAAAAGAAAAATAAATTCCCCTGAGCAAACGGTCCTTGACTCTTGATTCTTCAGAGATCTATTACCTAATAGCAGTCACGGATGGCGGAGCATGATAAACGTTCAATAACCCAAATTTCTAGGATAGCATCAAAGACAGGAAAGAACATGAATAACATACTTACACAACAACTCTTCAAAAGCGTTATCCCAATTCCTGCAAGGAATCGGCTCGCTAGGGACATTTACGAGAAAGACATGACTGATATTTCGCTGGCAAAAGTATGTACATACATACATATATGTCTATTTGGGCAGCCTCTTGGACAGTTCGGAAGAATATGAAAATGGCTCAAAATGAGGCATAGGAGGCAAAAGCGACCTTTCCCTGTCAGTCAGGGCAGCCTTCAGTTTGCTCAGCTTCGTGTTCGTTAGAATATCAGAATAACCTTCATACATAGATACATCCGAATAGGAGTATAAATTGGAAGGCGTAGCTATGCTCATCACTTCATTTTCTCTATTCATTCTTCGGAGACTCGTCTCTTCGTCTTTTTCTAAAACATACCATTTGGAATATCGATTAATGATTAGATTATTTGTCAACCAACTGCTGTTAACAGAATGCGATTTCTTCTGCTGACTCTACTCTCAACGACTTCGGTGCTCGCTGCTCCAAGCGATCGCGAGCTGCTTGAAAAGGCTTGTCGACCTTTTTTTTAAAAAACAAATCATTCAAAATATAAAAAAAAATAAAAAAAATAGTAAAATAACATTGTTGGAAGAGGCATTAAAAGAGCATATTGTAAGGAGCTTTCGAAGAATCTCGATCTCGACGAGCTCGCGGCCGACAAGAAGATTCTGGCCGAGCGTGTCGCTGAAGAAGCTGCTGAGCACGCTGAGGAGACCAAGGAGCTGCTCAAAGTCAGAGATGAACACCTTCGCTTGGATTGATCTACCAGACCAATCAATATCTTCTCATCCACCGATATTTCATAGGCTTGCACACCTTTCCAGCACATTCCTCTTCTGCCCGAATCAGACGCGGAGGCGGAGCGAGCCAAAGAGGCCGTGAATGCCGAGATCGCCGACGACACCTTCGAAGGAGACATTCTTCTGACAAAGTATCGAGGATCATTCTAATCTTGCATCACAGGAGTCTGGAACTCTGCCCCAGAAGTAGTGACCAGAATTCAGTGAGCAGTTGGCTGCGATCGTCGGCTCTACGAAGAACAGCTCGGAGCGCGCTCGTCGCCAGGCCTACACTCCTCCCGGCAGATACCCCTCCAACATCTGGGGCACGAACACCATTCCGTTCTCCTTTGCACCCAGCGCCAGTCAGTCATTTAAACACTGAATACTTCAAATGAAAAATAAGGGACTATTCTGTGTCAAACGTTTGAGGCGAAGAAGTCAAACGGCTCGTCCGCCTTGGAACCCGCTTCTGGAGCACGCACACCTGCGTGAACTTTGGAGAGAATCATCCGGGCGAAGATCGGTGAACATCTTTCTTTGGAGACATTCGCATTCTTGTTTATGGCATGTGGATATGACCAATATTCAGCATCGAAGTAGCCAGCGGAAATGGATGCACTTCCTACGTTGGAAAGATTGGCGGCAAGCAGATCCTTTCGCTCAAGAACGGAGGATGTGCATGGGTAGGTGTGCCCACTTGTCCATGCCTGTCTAAATCTTTCTTTTTCAGTTCTCAACAGTTACACACGAACTCGAGCACGCCCTCGGCGTCTACCACGAACAGTCCCGGCCCGATAGAAACAACTACGTCAACGTCGTCCTGGATAACATTGAGGTGTGACACACTACTGCTTATTTTTATTGTCGTTACAACTATTCGAAATGCACATTGAAGGAAAACCTTAAAAGGCTTAGAAATTTTCCACATGAACAAAGAGTATGTACCAATAAAAATTGCTTCCCTCCATCAGAAGAACGTGCAGTTCGCCTTTAATATGCTAGGCAATCACAACTCGTCCTCCTTCAATGTTCCTTATGAGTTCGGCTCCAACATGCACTACACGCAGGACAGGTTCATGTAATTGCATTGCATTCCGCGTAACGAGAGAAATTACATTAGATAATTGGATGCTGTGATCAATACAGCGATAATATTCTATTTGTAATTGAAGCTTTGCGCTTGACTACCGGAAGCCGACGCTTGTTGCAAGGCCCGCATATAAGGAGTACCAGGTGATTCATGCATCAATTGGCATTTTGTTTCTAATCCGAATTTATTTAAGGTGTTTTCATGTTAAATGAAAAATAGATTCGATAAATGAATAAATATAAAATACATTAAAATTACGATGTTTCTCTAATTGGCAGCACTCGATGAACGGCCATCAGCCGTCGTTCCTCGACATTCTCCTCGTCAACAGATTCTACAGCTGCGATCGTTCGCATCATTATGCTATCTCTTTCTTAAAGGAGCTGTCCATGGAGATTACAATGTTGATGTATTTTTGGCAGCACTACCCGGTCCAGCTAGAAACATCGATAGGAAAAGTAAGAATGCGTCTTGAAGGTCACTGAGGAGAAAAAAAAACACTTTTTCCCCACGCCGTACTGCAGAATTTATGGAGTGACGTCATCACCCCTTGCCTATTTTGTCCGCATGCACACCCCCATTCTACCAGAAAGAAGGTGATAACTAGGTGCGTAGCGGCATGCCACGCTGGAGATTCAAGGGAAGAGAAGAGAGGCAGAGAGAAAAAGACTCATAACGTCTAGTTTGTTGTGATGGATACTGTGCTAGCATACCGCCAAAACTTTTTGCAATATCATGCGGGAATTCAAACGTTAATTCTCCACAAGCGAGTTTTAAAATCCATGGATAGTTCCTTTAAAGGAAGTATCCGGCGAATAATTATACAGTAGCGCTAGAGAACCACTTTGAATGCGCGCGCTCAAAAAGTTGCCTGTCGCTCGGTCGAGAGAGCAGATGAAAGAGGAGGGCGGCTATGACCTACCGTAGCTAATTCTCTACCCGCCAGTTACTATTGCTGAGAATGTAAAGGAAGAAAATCGCTCAATCTTTCTGGATGTTTGTTTTACGCCAAGATGAACTTATCCACATATGTAGAATAAAACATATGTAGGTTAATTATTCCCTGGATACCTCCTTTAAGTTATACTTCTCGAACAAAACGGTTTGCAATGGCTTAAACCGTTACGATTATCACTCTCGGCTCTTTACTAGAAAAGTGCAAGAGCAAGCCGAATTTCTGCAAGAACGGCGGCTACTTGGACGTGCGCACTTGCAGTCGCTGCGTGTGCCCGGAAGGAACTGGAGGGCACGACTGCAACGGAAGGGTGGGGATGGCGCCCACTTTGTTTTAAAGAAAGAACAATCAATATTTTTGTAGCCCGAAGGCTGTCTGGTGGAGCTGAACGCGAAGACGAACTTCGAAAAGCGGTCGATTATCTTCGGAGCCAGCCGAGAGCGTGACGACTACGAGACTTGCACGTACATCATCAATGTCAGCAATGGCCCAGAACAGATCTTCTTCTTGAATAATATTAAGAAATAGTTAGTTTTTTTTCATTCTAAATTGCTAGTCCTTTACCATTGCTGCAGGCCCCGCTGGCAATCGCATCCAACTCAAATTCGACGGTGTCTGGGGCTCGTCGATGCAAGGCTGCAAGAACAACGGCATCGAGGTGAAGCCAGCCGCTGATTTGCGACCGCGCGGAATTCGGTTAGTCGAGAATCTTGCATTTAGAAAGGAATCTTGATCAGAAATCATAAATTCTTTTGGGTTACATTAAATTTATATATCTTCAAAATATAACAAATTTTCTTGAAGAATTTTTTCATCTTGTTGAATTATACAAAATATTTATGTATATTTACTTAATTGCAGTAACTGCGGCAGCATCACAAAGCTCGACGCCATTCTTTCGACGTCAAATCGTCTTCCGATGATCGTTTGGAGTCGCTCGGGTGAGATCCGCGCCGACGTCCAGTTCAGATACTGTAAGTCTCTTACCGTATTCACACTTTGATTCATTCACTCATTGGTTATTTTGCAGACTAGAAGAGGGCGGACACGATGCCCAAGACAAAAAAAAAGAACAGCGAAAATAAACCATTCCACTCTCATTCTTTTGCATAAAGTTATTAACAAAAATAAGCATTTGTTGTCTCTGAACCTTATTGGTAAACATCAAAGAGCGACAGAAGCGCGTTCTCGGCTGCATAGAATCGCTCACTTGCCGATGAATCAGATAAATGGAAGGGCACGAATTGGCCTGCTCGTAACAACCATGCCGATACGAAGAGACGCACACATCATGCGAGATCCCTGAGTATTCGTAATTATTAATATTCAATTTTTTTTTTATTTCTGTAAGACCACGATTTCAAGAAAAAAAATGATCGGGTTGAGCTGCTGCTGACTAACCATTTTCTTTGCCTAAGGAAAAAAATTTGCAAACTCAATTGTGCAAAAAGTGCGGGACGCTGGCGCGCCCACCTGAGCAGGCCGACGGTGTAGTCGTGGCAGAAGGGCGTGAGCACTTCTTACATTCTATCTCAACTCTTTCAATTCTCGAGAACTGCACATTTCCTCGCGAGTGCGTTAGGGCAGTAGAAGGAAGTTACTATCATCAAACTAACAGTTATGCCAAGAGCAAATTTAATTTTCAAGATTTTAAAGCAGGTATTCTCGGTAAAACAGGCGAATACTCCAAATTGTTTCAATTGGACCTTTGCGTGATCTAGTTGTGCATGCACTTTCAAAAACATGTGATTTTAAACTGTAACTTTATTTATGGCATGGAAAAGATAAGCCCGTGCTAAAATGACAAGAATGAGTAATTAATAGGTGAAGAAAATTTGATGGGTATATATTGTTTGTAATAATATGTATAGCATGTGTATTAAAATATTTGTGTGACATTTTAATGAATAAACAAACAAAAGAAGAATCTTTTTTCTGATTCTGTTAAGAATGCCTAATTGTGCCCTCCGCGATGTTTTACAAACATATGGACATACATATCTGCTCTCTCAATTAGATTGTGATCAAGACCACAAAAAGATTTTGTGCTAATTAGCATTTGTTTCAATGCAATCTTCTGCCACTAAATATGCAATATCCCTGAATTTGTTCATCAAATAAATGACGAATTCGCTGTCAAACCAGAAAGTGCATACCCAATAACGATGCCGATTTGTTCGTCGGTGCAGTGAGAATCTCTTTTTTTAGGGTAACGTGTTCACAGTTGAGCTGATCAGGCGCGTGGGTGGTCGAAGAGTGCCAATAACGGGCGCATTCGGACGAAAGAGTCGACCGATCGAGCCGAGAGAGGAAAGGATGAACTGGCGATAGGAAGGAGTCAAGAAGAGCATGCACATGAGATGGAGAGGCGAGTGAAGGGCGAAGGCGAAGAAGGCGGCAGGTACGACATCGGAAAAATGCTATCAAATACGTCTGTATTTGCTCTTCCTTATGTTAAACCACATTTGTTGGATATATATTAGAAAACTAAACACGTATATATGTAAATGTACCGAAACTAGCCGCACTCATACGATAGGCGACTATGGCCATCAAGAGAGGCATTCCCATTTGAATGGTAGGGAGCGATATCTGTATCATTCCATTTTATAATGATTTTATTCATATTGTCTGCACATTTTTCTAAATTTTATTCTGAGGTATTGTATAAAACGCCTACGAAACTACTATTACAGAGAAATGTTATAATTATTTTGGGTGTATGAGTGCTTAAAGTTGAGTCTTGCGTAAAAGAATAGAACCTGGATGATCAGGATCTTCAGCATGCTTCTGTGATACGCTCGCGTGCGCGCGCTAAGATGCGTCGAGGTGGCAGCGTTTTGAAGTGTGTAGAAAGTGTGCGATGTCAGCGCTGCCAGCAACAGCCACATCCATGTCGCAGAAAACATGACGTATGCTGCAAAAAATAGGTAGTTTACTAATTTGATAATGTTTTACCTAATAGTTTATTGTAGAATATTCACATAAGAAAGGTGATAAAGCATACAACAACAAAAATTCTTCAAATATTTGTAAATTTAATCTTCCCGCGACGGGTACTATTTCCGTGAATTGTTTACACCGTACTGTTTATGGGATATGGTATTGGGAGATTTTCCCTTGTGATCTGTTGTAATAATAAAAAAAAAAAGAAAAATATTTATTAATGCTTTAGATAAATGAATACCGGCAAAAAGTATTATAGCGTCACTGTAGAAGCAGTAAATCGACTTGAGACAGGACAGCGGCAGCGACATGTTATTAGTCCTCTTAAATGAATACGATTACCGAAAAATAATTTTGTTTAATACCTCTTGAAAATAATGCAGCGATTTGTCGAAGGGCATTGGACCAACAAAGTAGATCCAGACGACCGAGCCAATGTAAATGTACATTAAGGCGAGGAAGCGTTCGCCTGCAGTGCGCGAGATGCGGGAACGAGAGCCGGGCGGCTGGACCGCCTATTGTTACTATTATCAGCTAGTCGTACATAAAAGGCTACTATTAGATACTACTACTACTTTTGCATCGACTGTTAAATATAATGCAGCAATTTTGAATAGCTTTAGGTTGAGCATAATTATAAGCATCTGCTGAAAGTGTAAATCGACTAGAACAATTATTTTTTTCAATATATTTAGTATGCATTATATTAATGTTGTCTCGAAGAAGATAAAAGCAATCTTAAACAGGTGGTCTGATTTTGTTGCAAACATTTTCTCCTTGCCTGGTGCCGATAAATGACGCAACAGCCATAGCCGACGATCGTCCACAGAGTATTAAAAGCTAGGAACACCTGGGAAAGCGATAGCTGAAGAAGGCAGCTCTCCTGATTAAACAGGGAAGCAAACGGATAAATTAGGAATTTTTTATGCGCAAATTCAAGACGATATCTTACGTGCCCGAAATGACATTTGCAAAACACAATGTCTGAAGAGAAAAATGAATGGCCATATGCGTAATGCAGTATAAGTTTGGCCATATAACATCTCAGTGTCCGTCACACAATCGGTCCGTTCTAACGACACATTGACAGATAATGTAAGGAATCAGACGAACTAAAAGAACGACTGTGTCGATGTGAATTGCTTGCTTCAACATCGCCGTGTCTCCGGAGCAGCCACAGATCAGCGGCACGAAGGCGATGTCGTCGACAAGGAAGGCGGTGTTGAAGTCGGAGACGATGGAAGCTGCCTTCAAGGGGAGAAATGACATTGGAAAAGAGGCAAATTTGCCTCAAACATACTATTGTTCATCGTTCATCGTTCTCTGAAGACCGCCACGAATCTCATTTGCATATTTTTGAATCTAGAATCTTGTCGACCCTAACCAATAGTTGCAGCAGATAGTAGCGATAAGTGGCGGCGGTCTTTCCGCTGTGTCTGAGGACGACGAAGACGGCGAAGGCATCGAGTGGAAGGGCGAAGCAGCCGAGGATGAGACGGGCAATCACGAACATGGAGTGGAGCGCAAAGTCAGGAGGGCGCGTGCGAGTTGCCGAATCGATCATGTCCGTCACAAACGACGGGATCAGGAACATCTCTTTCAGCCCTTGGTAAGGCTTTTTAAAAATTATTTTAATTACTCGTTACCATCTTTTCAAATAATATCTGTTTTACATGCGAAGTTGTTGAAACTACACCTTTAAAATTTACTACAAATGGAAAATTGCATGTCATGACGTCAAGAAGCAACCGGGAATTTCATAATAGTAATTACTCTTATAGCGAACTTACGCTCTGTACAAAGTCTATTTTATTAATTCAACATGTTTTCTTTAAAAAACATAATTTAAACATATTTTCCTAACAATTAGTACCGTTGAAATATTTTAAAATGAGACATGATAATAGTTCAAATCAAGCATTAACAAATATGCAAAAGTAGATACAGCGAGCAGGCACAGCAATTTGGAAACCCAGAGAGCTACGCAGAAACGTTTTTGCAATTTTACTTGGCAGGTGAAACATGCTACCAGGTTACGTATGATATGTGATTCAAGTTACAAGTCACATTTTCTAATGACGATTTCTTATTAATAAATTTGTTCTTTTGATCTAAGAATTTCATTCCGATCACTTGCGATTGGTACGAGCAGAAATAAACTAAAATAAAATAAAATAATGAATCCTCCCTTTCACCTCTCTCATACTCGCTGAGGGCATCCACGAGTGATGTCGCTTTCTCGTTGGACTAACGTGAAAAGTTAGCTTCACCTTCGCCGATTGTTTCCACGCAAGACTGTACAAGCGGTCCTCTAAAGCGTCCGCTCTATGGATAGTCTATTTTTCACAACCTACCTCACACAAAAATATCATGGGAAAAGAACTATGCAAAGGAAAACAAAATGCAAGATACAGATGCTCTCTGAATCTTGCTTTCTTATTCTCTTTCTTTTCCTTTCTCTTTCTCTGTCTCTATCTCTTTCTCTTTTTTCCTTGTTCTCTCTCCCTCTCGTTTTCTGCCCCTAAGTAGGAAAGCATCCTCAGAATTCAACCATGGGCGCCGCCATTATTATGTGGATACTTTCAATAAGAAAATGCCCTCGATTTAAAGGTCAGCCATTATTAAGCATACAATTAGATACATTGGACAAATTGCACCTGTCTTTGCGCCCCACTTTTCTACTTTACAAATGGGCATGCCATACTTTAATTTGTGTGCCATGATATAGTGCGAATTATACGAAAGGCGTAAGCTAGAGTCTTTTTACTACACGAGAAATAACAGTGTACACATTAGGTAGTTCGGGATGCTGTAATCCTTCCCCTCCCCCTCAACCCCCTTTTCACTAGTCTGCAAGACGTGGTATTATTTTCATGCGAATATGTTATCACATCTCTTTACGACGCATGAATAAATAGATAAACATGGAATATGTTTATTCCATTCGAAACAGCTGTTCCATCTAAATTGATTGCAAAGTCCAGACGCGAATGAGAGGTAACTGCTCTATTTACATAAGAATGAGTGTCAGCTTCTGAGCAGGTGAATGAATCGAGTATATCGAAGAAGCAACGAGGTCTGCAATTCAAAGTTTAGGAAGAATTTCTATAAAATGTGTTTTGAAGATCTAATTGAATACTGCATGCCGTCATTTTCAACGTTGAGAGTAAATAGCGTAAAAAGAGTGAACATCGGAATAGCAACAAAGAAAGCTGGTTCACTTGCCAAGTCATTACTGGAGATGCATTCTTCATTTAGATCACCTTGGTATTCAAGTCATATATTGTAGTTGCCAAAAGCGACTGAGTGAGAGAAAGAGAAAGAGAGAGAGAGAGTGTGTGTGTGTTTGTGCAGGAGGGAGTGATGAGAAGAGAGGAAAAGATAACGGAGAGAGTTTGAAAGATAGACAGAGAGAGAGAGAGAGAGAGAGAGAGAGAACATTGCATACGAGAGAAACGAGAATGCGCCCTCCTTCGTCAGCCCAAGCTTTCGAGTGTTCACTTCGTGCTTCTTTTTCTCTCTCTCTCTCTCTCTCTTTCTTTCTCTTTCTCTCTCTCCTTCTCTTTCTATCTCATTCTCTTTCTCTCCCTCTGTTTCTCACTCTCACCATTCCTCACTCTTTCCATCTACAACTTGTTCCTGTTTTCTGAAAAAAAATTCATTGTCTTTATTCTCCCTCGCGGACACATTATCGCGGACAGATTATATGGACCAGTAGAAATCATAGAATCATAGAGTGTCAATAACAACATCGAAGAAAAAAATTTAAACTGTGCGAAAGGCAAGGCGTGGCTGACAGTCGGCCGGAAGCGAATTCAAAGAGGACAACGCACGACAAATTAGAACAACCGTCTTACTTGAAAAGATCACACATATATTAGTCATTATTATTGCTAATTACAAAAAATATTATTTTTTATAGCGATTCCTATTATTTCTAGTCTTAACAGGAATGCAAGTATTTTAGGCTACGATGCATAGCCCGCTCTAAAAGAATGGGAAGAGGAGCTGAGTCTGAGATCAGATCAGACCAGATCATCGCAATGGGGATAGCAACCACCGATGTCCTGGTAGGAACGATAGCGAAAGACTCGTACCTTCTGTGGGAAGTTCCTGCCACTGCTTTGTTCGTAATCAGCCAGCTTCTTCTTGATCTTCTCCACCCGAACTCGCTTTTCCGGCCTCAAACTCCAACCAGCCAATCCTGACCCGAACTCTGAGGGGTCGAGATTCTTCTGTAAGTGGTCAAATGCGAGAGAGAGAAGGCGAAGGTGAGAGTGGCTAACAGTGAATGGAGACTGCCATCCGGAGTCGCCGACTTTCTGTGCCTTCCATCCGTGGAACATAAAGTCGAGTTCGCTGAATTCGTCAGTGGTGAGGAAGCCATCGCGGACCCGGCCGTGACCTCTACGGAGAATGCGCAGCTTCCCTGGCCATATTCGTGTCGCACGCACACAAGCAGACGTTCACTGCGTTTTCTGTGAGAGCGATGGAGATGGAGGTAATGAGAAAGAGAGAGAGAGAGAGGGAGAAATATCGAGGGAGATTGGGGAAAAGGGAAGATCGAATTTATTGAATATATTGCGAACTAGCAACGCGAATGAAGAGGGGTATTTTGTATGTATTTATGTACTGGATGCGAGCAGAATCAAATATGGCATCTTGCTTGGGCATCTCGGCAGGAGAAAAGTGTACGCGGCAGGGGAAGTGAAATCAGGCTTATGACTGCAAAAGAACTTTTGAAGTCTGTCGACGACATTCGCAATTGAGAAGGCAAAGCAGGTTGATCAACACAAGAAGAGTCACTGATTTGCAGATATTTTAGTATATGGGCATGCCACTACTGTGACACCTACAAAAAGCTAGTTTTGAAGCGTCACGCTTCAGCACTTCCTGAAGACGATGATGCAAAGTGTGTGAGGTGATGGAGGAATGGAAGTCAATGGAAGACCTATTCTTGTGAGGAAAAGCGTTGGTGATCGGACTAATCAACTATTAATTTGAATGTGTAAACAATTGTTTGATCACAAAAAAAAAGTTGCCTTGCAATAAAGAGTTGCCTCTTGGACTTGAACAGTGATCAGCCATGAGAATTGAATAATAGAAATATTTTTGCTTTTTTCGCCTCAAACGGCAAAAAAAGGACAAAGTGTAAAAAAAATTGAAATTCAAGTTCGTAGTTTCTGAAGCGGTAAAATGAGGGCTTTTGATGGATTGTAACACAACTTTTGTCCGCTTTCACACCGATCACAAATTCATTAAAAATATGCACTTTCAAGTGCATTGTTCAGTCCCGCCCAACATTTCAAATACAAAGATTAATTAGATTAATTAGATTAATCTAAATAATCTCAATTGATTATTCAGCACATAGGGCTCATTTCAATAGAGTTTTCAGGTTAATCTAGACTAATTCCACGCTTCTAAATACGTTGGTAACATTATTTTCTTAAAACAAATTGACACTAACGAAAAAATTCATATTTTTGCTAGAAACCTATTTGAAAATGGTGCGCAATGTGCTGCATTACATGCGCAATGCGCTGCATTTTTCAAACGGGTTTCTGGCTAAAATGTGAATTTTCTCATTAATGTCAGCTTATTTTGAGAAAATAATGTTTAACAGCGTCGAATTAGTCTAGATTAACCTGAAAACTCTATTGAAATGCGTCCTATGCGCTGAAAAATCAATTGAGATTAATCTAATTAATCTAATTAATCTATGTACCTGAAATGTTGGGCGGGACTGTACGTGATTATGGAACTTTCATGTGCCTTTTCATGTACATATTCTTTTTCCAATTCGAAAATACCTCCAATGACTCTTCGGTGATCGCCCTTCTTTAAGTTCCATATGTGCAGCTTATTATTGCAGCCACACAGAGCCGATCCAACAACCGCTTTAGAGAAGAACAATTGCAACAAAATGGCAAATGAAGAATAGAGAAAATTCGAGAAAGTGAAGTGAATAGAAAATCAATTTAAATGGTCAATAAGAGGTACAGAATGCCAAATTTCTCGGATCAGATCCAGCAGAAGGCAGCGGCGATAAGAGGCGGCGGCCCATCCACTGTGCCTGAGAACCACGAAGACGGCGAAGACATTGAGTGGGAAGAAGAGGCAGCCGAGAACGAGATGGGCTAGCGAGAGAGGCGTGAGAGGAGGAGGAGATCAGGGGAGGTTTGGCGTGTTGCCGAATCAATCAATTCAAACAGATACGCAAGGAATGGCAGATCAGGAAGTTTCTAAAATTTTGGGCAATTGTATTGGTTTTTAAATGCTAAATTTACAGCTTTAAAGGATCATTCTCCTTTTATCCTTATAAAAGGGCGAGAGGGCATGTGAGACGACTACAAGAGACAACAATAAATTGGATAATTCAAATAGCCTTTATGCCTTTCTTCCTTCAAACTTTTAATACATTCGCATAAAGCTATTTATTATGCTAATTAGCATACATCTGCATATTTAGCTCAACATGGCATTTAGTCAAGGAGACCAGTTGGGCTGTGGAATGCGAAGACATGTAATTAAGGAAATGTTTTAGTTGCTCTAGCACCAAATGCACATTTCCTCGCGAGTTCGCCATGACAGTACAAGAAAGTTATCATCATGCGAAAAACTACAAGATATTCCGAGAACAATTTTAATTACTATATGGATTTTAAAGCAGGTAGGCTCTGTAAAAACAGGTGAACACTCCAAATGTAAGTTAAATTTCACGACATCTAGTTGTGCATGCACTTTCAATAACATAGGATTTCAATTTACTCTTACGTCGTTGGCCTTTAAATGTCATGCAATGATAAGTATTTGTGTGATGTTTTAAATAATAAACTAAAAAAAGAAGTTTAGTTGAGTTTAGTTAAAAAAAATATAGTTTTTTTAGGGTAACGAATTCACATTTGCGCTTCTCGGGCGCGTGGTCGGTTGAATATAGATAATAACGGGCGAATTAGGCCGAAGTAGTCGGCCGAGAGAGCCGAGTATGAAGTGGCGATAGGAAGGCGTCAAGAAGAGCAGGAACACGAGATGGATGGGCGAGTGGAGGGCGTAGACAAAGAAGCCGGGAGGTACGACATCGGAAAGCAACAGGTACGTGTAACTATCGCATAACATATTTAATTAACAAATTATTTTTACTTTCAGTTATGTTGCTTGGCACGGCAACACTGGAATGTGGGAGCACAAGTGGGAGAGGCGAGGAGACAATGTCTATTAAGAGACTGGCGTCGGCTTCTATAGAACTTGGAGATGGAGGGAGTACTTGTGCTAGGGCAAAGGGTGCGGGAATGGCAGGTATGATCATCTTTTTATTTGATATACTCCATCTGCATGACACATTCTAATATGACGCGATTTGCGAGAGAATCGTAAGGAAGCCAAAGAGCCGGTTACCCGGCAAAATCAGATTTCGCTCAAAAGCTCTTTATAGGTACTTTTTAACACGGCGAAACGATTGGAATGGGTCCGGGAGTCTGAAATCGACGTTTTGGAGAGCTGTGCGAGGTTTAAAATTCGAGAGCCCGATGAAACTTGAAGTTATGGTCGCACATTCGGGTTCGCTGTTTCGCACACAATAAAGTAATATTAGTGAAAATTTTTTCATAAATAGACAAGATATTGCTTTATGAAGCTACTAAAGTAGAATTTGAAAATATTCACTTTTATGGCCTCAGCGGCATCTAGACTTTGGAGAGGCGCCGTTCTCTTATATGGAAATTTGTCATGGGTTTTCTATTTGAAGTTGTAGAGCAAAAAATTATCTTTCCAATGAGCTATAGTATGCCAGATACCGACGAGCTTTTTTATTTTCCTAATCATAAAACTGTTGAAATACCCTCGATTCAGTGCCCATGCATCGGCTTGCACTTTGTTTAGGCGTTAGCGACGACGAAAACGCAACACAAGCGATATACCGCATGAAGGTAGTCTAGGGAATTTATGTAGGTTTTTATGAAACTGTTTAAATAAAATTTAAATGCAAAACAAATTTATTAATAGCCGGGCAAAAGAGTTTGCTCCCCTGAGGAATCGAACACGGGACCTTTGCATCGCAATCTCAACTCATTCGCACTATACTAAATCATCATTAGGGTAGCCGACAATGCCATTCTTCTCACCCTGCCCGGTGCATAGGTAAAAAAAATCGATGAACCCGCGTATTTCAACAGTTTTATGATTGGGAAACATAAAAAAAGCTCGTCGGTATCTGGCATACTATTATAGCTCATTGGAAAGATAATTTCTTGCTCTACATCTTAAGATAGAAAACCCATGACTAATTTCCATATAAAAGAATGGCGAATCTCCAAAGTCTAGGGGCCACTGAGGCCATAAAAGTGAATATTTTTAAATTCTACTTTAGTAGCTTTATAAAGCAATATCTTGTCTATTTATGACAAAATTTTGACTAATATTACTTTATTGTGTGCGAAACAGCGAACGCGAATGTGCGACCATCTCTGCAAGTTTCTTCGGGCTCTCGAATTTTAAACCTCGCACAGCTCGCCAAAATGGTGATTTCAGAATCCCGGACCCATTCCAATCGTTTCGCCGTGTTAAAAAGTACCTATAAAAAGCTTTTGAGCGAAATCTAATTTTACCGGGTCCCCGGCCATTTTGATACTCTCGCAAATCGCGTCATATGAATGCATTTTATATGCTATAGAACACATTTGTCTTTATTATGTTCTCAAAACACGTTCCGATATATTATAAAGAATAAAACGCAAATGTACCGAAACTATCCGAACGCATGAGATAGGCGACTAAGACCATCGAGGGAGGAATTCCCATTTGAATTGACGGGATAGATATCTGAAGATTACAATTTTATAGGATTGTTATTATTCTTCTTGACTCCAAACTGATTTCTTCAATATTGACGTATTGTTGCTTACCATTTGAGTCGACAAAAGATAATAGTACTGATAAGAGTTCTAATTATTTTTGTCGTACTACTACAAAATAAATGCAAATGCGCGGGAGTGTTGCGTCTTGCGTCTTGCATAAAAGAATAGAACCTGGATGAAGAGAATCTTCAGCATACTTCTGTGATACGCTCGCGTGCGCGCGCTAAGATGCGTCGAGGTGGCAGAGTTTTGAAGTGTGTAGAAAGTGTGCGATGTCAGCGTCACCAGCAACAGCCACATCCCAATCCCAGAAAACATGGCATATGCTGTAAAAAAAAAAGCGCATTCTAGTTGTATGAATGTTTTTGCATGTTACTTAATCAGAAGAAATCATTAATTAATATATATATAAATTTTTTTTATAATGTATTGGACGAATTATTACCGGCAAAAAGAATAGCTGCGTCGCTGTAGAAACAGAATATTGACTTGATGCAGTATTGGGGCAGCGACATGTTATTAGTCCTCTGAAAGGAGGACGATTAACGAAAAATAGTTAATGCAGGTTCGAATTGCCTCTCTCATTCGCCCGTGCCATCTGGTAGATCGCATAAACTCGCCTAGTCAAAATAGCAGAATGAGAGTGATTTAAAATCTCGCATTATCCTCCTTTAAAGGAGAACATCGAGGGCAGTGAACGTAAGTTCAACTTCTTTTTTATAATCTTGTATATGACTGGCGTAAATTTTTGTAAACCTCTTGAAAATAATGCAGCGATTTGTCGAAGGGCATTGGGCCGACAAAGTAGATCCAGACGGCCGAGCCAATGTAAATGTACAATAAGGCGAGGAAGCGCACTATCGCAGTGCGCGAGAAGCAGAAACGAGAGCCGGTCGGCCTTACCGCCTGTTGATAGCTTTATCAGCCTTTATAGAGGTAGAGAGACTATTGTATTATACATAGCATTACGATTGCATTATAACACAACTATAGTTTGTGATCTGCATCCTACTCCTTTATCATTTCTTGAAAATAAATTTTGAAATTTTAATTAGATGTATGTACATCATGATCATGAGCGTCCGCTTAAAAAAACTCTATGAAACGCTAGAAGAAAGCACACACGTAATAATACATTCACGTGCTACTTTTTTATGTTTACAAGGCTAATTGTATCCCAAAGAAAAGAAATGAGTCTAATTTGGCTGGAAATATCTTCCCTTGCCTGGTGGCGATAAATGACGCAGCAGCCAAGGCTGATGATCGTCCAGAGAGCAGTAAATGCGAGGATTACCTGTTTAAATCGACAGCTGAAGATGGAGCAATTGCTAGCAAAGTCAGCTCTCCAGATTAAGCAAAAAGCAAGCCGACAGATTATAAATTAATTTCTCACGGACTCCTTCACAGTCTAATGTTCCATGTCCAATGCTGTCTTAGCTAACCAACATCTGAAGAGAGAAAAATTGATATAATATGTGTAAGATACATAGTATATGTATCATATTACATCATTGTGTCTATCATCTAACGATAAATTGACTGATATGTGCAGAATAAGGTGTTGTGCGATCAGACGAACCAAGACTATGACAGGGTCGACGTGGAACGCCTGCGGCAGCAACGACGTGTCTCCGGCGCAACCACAGATCAGCGGTTCGAAGACAACGATGTCGACGAGGAAGGCAGTGTTGAAGTCGGAGACAATTGACGCTGCCTTTAATGGAGAAATGTTAGAGAAATTAAAGTAGAACAAGTGCAAGATTTGTGTCAGATGTGCCATTTTTCGCAGTTAACACTCGTCTATGATTTACATTTTGAATTGTTGAATTTTAAGCCTAACCAATAGTTGCAGCAGACAGATGCGATAGGTGGCAGCGGCCTTTCCGCTGTGTCTGAGGACGACGAAGACGGCGAAGGCGTCGAGTGGGAGGGTGAAGCAGCCGAGGAGGAGACGAGCAGTCACGAACTTAGAGTTGAGCGAAAAGTCAAGAGGGCGCGAGCGGGTTGCCGATTCGATCAGGTCGATTACAGATGACGGGATCAGGAACATCTTTTTCAGCCTTTGCTGAAGTTTTTTTTATTTCTCTTGTTCATTCCTACTCTTTTCCAATGATATCTATACACGTATGTATGTACATATGTGGCAAAAAAACATGTTTATCTTGAAGACGAAGTTGTGAAAGCTACAATTATGTATCTGGAAATGAAAGAAGTAGATTACTACAAACGGAATAATACATGGCATAACGCAGAGAGTCAACGGGGAATCGAATAATACACATCACAATAGAATTTTTAAAATTACATATAATTTTTTTTTTAATTATGATTCCTGACAGGACATGAAAGTACTTGTATGAAAGCATTTAAAAAACTATTCTACTGTATATAGAGCGAGCAGGCACATGAGCTAAGCAAGAACATCGAAAGGTTTGCCAGGTGGATACGTCGAAATGTCTTTAAAGTTTTAATTGGCAGGTGAAATGTGCTGTGAGCTGCTGAACCTATGTATCTTATTTCCACATTTAATTTTATATATCCATCGTAATCAAAGAATCGAATTCCGGATTTTTGCTGTATGAATTAAATTCTGGATTGTCTCGTATGAGCAATTTGACAAAAATAATCAATGTGCATATAGTCCTTAATTGTAGTATGCATTTTTCATTGGTCGGTTCCGTGCTGAGGTGTTAGAATCTCGCAAACAGTGTAAATTTAGGAAGATTTGCTACATGCACAATTTTCGTTTTACAACAAAAAAGGGAAATAGAAGACCGTGATGTTGGCGATGATCATGTTGAGAACCTCCTTCTTTTTTTAACTATCGCGTAATCCATATCGACGACTGCTGGCTGTAGAGCGGCTGAATGCGCGTGGCGCGAATGTCTCGCGCGCACACTCAGAGAAAAGCGCGGGACGAAGCAGCAGAAGCAGCAACAGCTTGAGCCGGCCAACGATGTAGTCGCGGTAGAAGGTACTCCCATGGGCAGCTCCTTTAAATGGAGCGGTTGTCCTGCGGTAACGATGCCGAGCAGAATGTCAAGTTAGTGGTCAAATTTAGTACTTGGTGATACACGCTTCCTTTTGTATCTCGTTTAAAATAAACTGTCTTGACATTATGCTGATTATTTATGGTTGGTGGCTTTCGAGTCATCATCTGGAAGAAATCTCTGTGTGGATAGAATTGCTTCTGTAAATGACATTGCGACACAGCTAGGAATTGTTAAGTGAAATTTATCAACTCAATTTTTCTAGGCATTTTAAGCTGCTTTCATCCAATGGATACGCATCATTTTGTCTCATTCAATTTGTACTTAAAGAAGCCCAAAACCACTCATGGGTGATTTGGTGGCCCGGTGTTGAGCTTTCCTGTTTTCTGTTTCGAAATCTCGCATCATGACACTCGCGTATCTCATGTTTTGTCAACTTGCTCATACGAGACAGTCGTCAGAATTAAATGAGGAATATCTTGACGCAAGTGACGTATGCCATGAACGTGACGTAGTCCGTTGAGAGATGCCAGATCTGATCGCAGATTAGGATCTCCTGCAGCGCACTCGGCAGCACAGTATGAAGCACATGAATCTCAAGACACTTCAGACAATAAATACAAAGGACTCTCTCTTCCCTGTTTTGATTAATACAAAGGTAATTGTGAAGGCATAAATGAAACAAGACAGTATTTTCCTGGAGGACTCCTTTATCTGCGCCATTCCAGTTGCTCGGCTGGATAAATTCCCAATCGGCCCACTTCTTCAGAAAATGCCGTGTAAATACTGTATTTCTGGCCTAAATGGCGAATGCATAGAAACATTGGGTTCTTAATCAGTAACTAAATGTTGTGAAAGACGTTAATACAATTGTCTAGTTGTTAACCAACAATGTAATTCCCTGAGGCAATTTCCCAATTGAAGAATCGCTCATAGAAGATCAAATCAACACGGTCATCGATCCAATCAGGGGTCGTAGTTCTTTCCATTGATCCGCCAGTTTGCATTGCTGAGGAATACATTTAGAATAATAAACTAGAATTTTTACATGTTCGTCTAACAAAAGAAGATAATGGCGATAGTTAAAAGTGCGATAAAAACTTCATCAATTCACACTGAAATAAGATGCACTCAAAAAAAATCCAAAATTATTCAATCTAAAAAGTTGAAAGATTTCTTTGTCAGCGCATCGCCACGAAACACTCTCGCTTAGACGATGAAGATTCTAACCATGCCATTTCAACTGCTGCCGTCCAATACAGTTGGCCGATTCGGTGATTCTCTGACGTTCTCTTCACTTTCGCAGCCAAATGCCTGGAGAGAAGAAAACATTTAATATTAAAGCATTTTCTTAGCTAAAAATTCAAAAATAACTTATTAGTTTTAACAACGTAGCTATTTTTATTATTATTACTAAATTCATATGTTAATATTGGCCCTAATTTAAAATAAACTATTTTTCTTCATTAAATGTGTGTAAATGATAAGAAGAATGGAAAATATAGTTTTCCTGAGCGGGAAAAAAGTTTTTCCTGATCAAACTGCGAATTCTACCAATGGGTACTGTAACACAACTTTTTTCCGCTATCACACCGATCACAAATTCATTCAAACTATGCATTTCAAGTGCATTATACGTGAATATGGTACTTTTATGTGCCTTTTAATGTAGATTTTCTTTTTTCCACTTCGAAAACACCTAAATGTTTCATTCGTCGTCAATGACTTTTCGGTGATCGCCCTACTTTAAGTTCAAGATGTGCAGCTTATTACTGCAAAGAGCCGACCCGACAGCGGCTTTAGAGAACAACAATCGCAAGAAAATGGCAAATGCAGAATAGAGAAAATTCGAGAAAGTGAAGTGAATAGAAAATCAATTTAAATGATGGTCAATAAGAGGTGCAGAATGTCAAATTTCTCGGCTCAGATCCTGCAGAAAACAGCGGCGATAAGAGGCTGCGGTATTTCCGCTGTGCCTGAGGACGACGAAGACGGCGAAGGAATCGAGTGGGAGGAAGAGACAGCCGAGGACGAGACGGGCGAGCGAGAGGCAAGAGAGGAGGAGGAAATCAGGGGAGGTTTGGCGTGTTACCGAATCAATCAATTCAAACAGATACGCAAGGAATGACAGATCAGGAAGTTTCTAAAATTTTGGGCTATTGTATTGGTTTTTAAATGCTAAATTTACAGCTTTAAAGGATCATTCTCCTTTTATCCTTATAAAAGGGCGAGAGGGCATGTGAGACGACTACAAGAGACAACAATAAATTGGATAATTCAAATAGACTTTACGCCTTCCTTCCTTCAAACTTTCAATGAACTCGAGTAAAGCTATTTATTATTCTAATTAGCATACATCTGCATATTTAGCTCAACATGGCATTTAGTCAAGGAGACCAGTTGGGCTGTGGAGTGCGACGACATGTAATTAAGGAAATGTTTTAGTTGCTCTAGCAAGAAATGCACATTTCCGCGCGAGTTCGTCAGGGCAGTACAAGAAAGTTATCATCATGCGAAAAACTACTAGATATTCCGAGAACAATTTTAATTACTATATGGATTTTAACGCAGGTGGACTATGTAAAAACAGGTGAACCAAGTTAAATTGTGCTTCATCTAGTTGTGCAGCACTTTCAATAACATAGGATTTCAATTTACGCTAACGTCGTTTTGCTTTAAATGTCATGCAATGTTAAATATGTGTGTGATGTTTTAAATAATAAACTTAAAGATAAGACAAAAAATGTAACACCAATGATGCGATTACTCTGTATTTATTCGGCAAATAAATTACGCTCTCGCAGTCAAAGCAGAGGAAAATGAAAATAGATACGATAAGAGCCAAGCGAAAGTGGTCTTTTTAAAATTGTTATTTTTTAAATCGTTTTTAGGGTAGCGAGTTCACATTTGCGCTTCTCGGGCGCGTGATCGGTCGAACAGTGCCAATAACGGACGAATTAGGCCGAAGTAGTCGGCCGAGGGAGCCCAGGATGAAGTGGCGATAGGAAGGCGTCAAGAAGAGCAGGAACACGAGATGGATGGGCGAGTGGAGGGCGTAGACGAAAAAGCCGGGAGGTGCGACATCGGAAAGCAACAGGAAAGTGTAACTAACATGTAACATATGCCGACCCGACAGCGGCTTTAGAGAAGAACAATTGCAAGAAAATGACAAATGAAGTATAGAGAAAATTCTTTCATGTATGTTGCTTGGCACGGCAACACTAAATTGTAGGAGCACAAGTGGAGATGCGAGGAAACAATGTCTATTTTCGCTTAAAAGCGACTGGGGTCGGCTTCTATAGGGCTGGGAGATGGAGTACTTTGTTAAAAATGCAAAGGGGATAGTGCGGGAGTGGCAGATATGATCATCTTCTCCACCTGCACGACACATTCTACTATGAATGTATTTTATATGCTATCGAACACATTTGTCCTTTTTATGTTCTTTAAAACACGTTCGTATATATTATAAAGAATAAAACGTAAATATACCGAAACTATCCGAACGCATGAGGTAGGCGACTAAGACCATCGTGAGTGGAATTCCCATTTGAATTGACGGGAGCGATAACTGTATATTACCTTTCAATAGTGTTGTTATTCTTCTTGACTCGAAATTGTCTTCCTTGATAAATACTTCTATGTATGAAGGTACGCAGAGTGTTGCGTCTTGCGTAATAGAGTAGAACTTGGATGAAGAGAATCTTCAGCATACTTCTGTGATACTCTCGCGTGCGTGCGCTAAGATGCATCGAGGTGCCAGAGTTTTGAAGTGTGTAGAAAGTGTGCGATGTCAGCGTCACCAGCAACAGCCACATCCAAATCCCAGAAAAGATGACATATGCTGTAAAGATATATAGGTATGCTAGTTGTTTGTATTAGTATATTACTAATAAAAGAAAAAAAACATTAATCAATATATTTTTTCAATGTATCGGATTATATATTTTTACCGGCAAAAAGCATTGCTGCGTCGCTGTAGAAACAGAATATTGACTTGATGCAGGATTGGGGCAGTGACATGTTACTTGTCCTCTGAAAGGAGGACGATTAGCGAAAAATAAATTAATGCAGGTTCGATTTGCCTCTCTCATTTGCGCGGACCATCTCGCAGGCAGCACAAACTGGCAAGTCAAAACAGCACGCGCAAAAGAGAGTGCGAAAGGCCCCAATAATTTAAAATCTCGCTTCATCCTCCTTGCAAGGAGGACATCGAAAGAAGTGTAAGTAAGTTCAACTTTTTTCCTCAAAATCTTGTGCAATGGTAAAAAATTTTATACCTCTTGAAAATAATGCAGCGATTTGTCGAAGGGCATTGGGCCGACAAAGTAGATCCAGACGAGCGAGCCGATGTAAATGTATAGAAAGGCGAGGAAGCGCACGATCGCAGTGCGCGAGAAGCGGAAACGAGAGCCGGGCGGCTGGACCGCCTGTTGATTACTTTATCAGCCTTTATTTTTATCATCAAAAATATAGGGCTACTATTACATAATACATAGCATTACGATGGTATTATAGCACAACTGTAGTGTGATCTGCTTCCTACTCTTGCATCATTTGCTAAAAATAAATTTTGAAATTTTAATTAGATTTATGTAAAGCATGACCATGAGCGTCCGCTTAAAAAAACTATATGAAGCACTAGAAGAAAATACACACGTAGTAGTACATTCATCCTGCTACTTTTTTGCAGTTTTCAAAGCTAATTGTATCTCGAAGAAAAGAAATGCAGCGTCCAAAAAGGGAGTCTAATTTGGCTGGAAATTAGACTCCCTTTTTGGAGGCTGCATTTCTTTTCTTCGAGATACAATTAGCCTTGAAAACCGCAAAACAAGTAGCAGGATGAATGAATCTCCTTGCCTGGTGGCGATAAATGACGCAGCAGCCATAGCTGATGATCGTCCAGAGAGCAGTAAATGCAAGGATTACCTGTTTAAATAACACAGCTGAAGAAGGAGAAATTGCTAGCAAAGTCAGGTCTCCAGATCAAACAGAAAAGCAAGCCGACAGATTATAAATTAATTTCTCACGGACTCCTTCACAGTCTAATGTTCCGTTCATAATGCTATATTCGCTAACCAATATCTGAAGAGAAAAAAGATACAATATGTGTAAGATAGATATTACATCTCTGTGTCTATCATGTATAGAGAGAGTTGGTAGATGGGACGGTCCCTTCAAAAGGACTATCTGGCGATTTAATTAACAGTGACAGAAAAAAACCTTGTACAAAAACCAGTAAGGTTTATGGAAAAGAATTACTATTTTTCATTTTAGGCTACATTGAAGCGTGATCGAACGCTGATCATCTGATCTCTTAAGAGCCAGCAATGCTCTTATCAGTCCGGGTAAACGATGACTTTGACCGGAGAAGAGGAGAAATTGCGTGTGCCAAAGTATGCATGGAGCACAAGTCTCTTGGATTCATCATTGATCGAGCGAAAACTGGCGAGTCATCAGAAATCGTCTCCTCTCATGGAATTCGTTTATGTACATATTAAAATGGGTCACCTTCTTGCAAACGTCTCGCAGTATAAATACACATGTATACATACATGAGTGGAAACATTTTATTTCACTTTATTTGTTTCTAGACATTTCCACGAACAACAACCAAACTTGTGTATTTAGATATGTACATGCATATGTATGCATATGAACATTCACACATATACGTGATATAATGTAATAAAAACATATGACCATGCGACCATATGTACGTGATATAATGTAATAAAAAAAAATTAAATAACAAAATGTCCAGATTAGGTTGCATAAAACAATCTGGCAATTATCACGCCGAACATCGCTGCATACACGTTTGAACTGGCTGCTAAACATATGGTTTTTTCTGTAATGTTATGTTAGATTGTTTTGTTTAGGATGAAAATATATTCTAATTGTAAGAAACGCATTTATGGGAATTCGGCTTGAGAAAGAGAGAGACAGAAATAGAGTGCGTGAGAGAGAGAGAAAAAAAGAGCAAGAGAGAGATATAATGAGAGAGAGAGAGGAGAGCAACTAACCGCTATTTTGAGAGAGAGAGAGGAGAGCAACTAACCGCTATTATCAATGAGCAAAAGAAAGAATGGAGGGCAATCCAAGCTCATAGATAACATGGGACTGACTAAGAACAACTCTCTTCACGCTCACACCTTTGTAAGACGAACAATGAAAAGATGCGTAGTGATTAGAGAATGAAGAATGAGAGAGATACAGACTGTGGGAGAAATGGATTACAGAGGAAGAAAGTTCCAGAGATCGATGATATTGTGAGGTATAAAGAACTGGAGAGAGAGATGACAGAGAAGTAAATATATATGCGCACATATGTATGTTTGAACATATGTACATACATGCATATATATGTACTACATGCATTAACAACCATTGATATTATACAACGTTTTTTATACTTTGAGTATTTGTTTAAAAAAAAAACTAATTCGGCCAATATTTGTGGGTTAAAAATGACTGACTGGGTAAACAATGACTTTTAACAGAAAATTGCGTGGCAAACTATGCATGGAGCACAAGTCTCTTGGCTTCATCACTGATTGAGCTGAGAACTGGCGAGTCATCAGAAAGTACTCGTTTATGCATTAAAATTGCTTAATTTCTTACAAGCATCTGGCAATAAAAAAGAAAAAATATATATATTCATGTGACTTTTTTATTGCCAGATGCTTGTAAGAAATTAAGCAATTTTAATGCATAAACGAGTACCACGATTTTTTGTCACTTTATTAATTTCTAGCCATTTCCTCAAACAACAACCAGACTTATGTATTTATTAGATACATACAGTACCGCCCAACATTTCTGGTACATATATTAATTATATTAATTATATTAATATAAATAATTTCAATTGATTTTTCAGCGCGCATTTCAACGAAGTTTTCTGTTCAAACTAGACTAATTCGATGCAGATAAATACGTTGGTAACATTAGTTTCTCAAATAAAATTGATGTTTTAGCCCGAAATTATTTGAACGATGCAGCGCAATTGCGCTGCATATTTCAAATAATTTCGGGCTAAAACATGAAGTTTCTCGTCAGTGTCTACTTTATTTGAGAAACTAATGTTACCAACGTATTTATCTGCATCGAATTAGTCTAGTTTGAATAGAAAACTACGTTGAAATGCAATATGAGCGCTGAAAAATCAATTGAAATTATTTATATTAATATAATTAATATAATTAATATATGTACCAGAAATGTTGGGCGGTACTGTATGTACATATGCATATGAACATTCACACATATACCGAGTAATTGTTTATATGCAAACATAATTAAAAAATAGCAACATGTACAGATTAGCTTGCGTAAAATAGTCTGGCAAATATCACGCCGAGCGTCTCTGCATAAATGCTTGAGCTGGATGCTGAACAAATGGCATTTGGTGGAGTGTTACTTTAGATTGTTTACTTTAGGTTGAAAATATATCAAAGAATGCGGCAAGAGAAAGTGAGAGAGGGAGATAGAGAAAGAGAATGCGTGAGAGAAAGAAAGAGAAAGAGGGAGAGGCAGAGAAAGAAAGAAAGAGAGGAGAACAACTAACCACTATTTTTGGTGGTCCAGTAGACACTAGCGCTTGCTCCAGCATTAGCAGCTTTGCTCCAGCGAAGTCGCGCGCCTGTTCCACGGCCACTAGTCGACGTGAAAGACACTCCGGATAATCTGAAGCGGAATGCTCAATTTGGTCGGCGAACTTCACGGAAATCATTGAATCTCGGTGTTAAAATATGAACATATATGTAGGTAGTGCATAATACATACTATAAATTTCAATGTTGGCACATCTATCTAGTTACATATGATGTACGATTAAATAAAGTAGTTTGCCGGGTGCAGATAGATTACTTGAATTCAGCGGCAGTTGAAGAACCATCGAGGATTTGCGCCATTCCATTGGTGCCTTGGAAGTCGAATGAGTCCAATGCAATGCCAATCATCAGCTCCCTCCCGTCCGCATTCTGATAGATATCAGGCATTAAATAAATAAATAAATGAATAATGTCTATATATATATATATATATATGTATGTACATACATGGCTCAAATGATAGCCCTAAAAGCTGTTCTCCGTGAATGTGATGTCATAGTCGGACCCCCGGAGGGGATGGGCGACTACATCTCCCTGTCTTCCGGTGAAGCCAGGAGATGTTGCAATGAGAGTCTCACCCACTGTGAAGTTAGCCGCAAGCCCTAACGACGACAAAAATTGAATTTTGCTTGTGAAACTGCAGAGCTACATATGTACATATGTACACAGTCCCGCCCAGGATCTTGGTACCAAGGAGGGATCGGATGCATCGGAGGGATCCAAATGCATCCTCGTTAATAACTATTGTTCAAGGGAAAATAAAAATATTTTAAATCCTACATTAGGTTGATTATAGAGAGCGGATGCTACTGTTAAAAAATCGATAATTTCTTATCATTTGATAAGAAGTTATCAGTTTTTGGTTATAAAAAAATTAATTTTTAATGTGTTTCAAAGAAATTTCGCCTGTACCATTATTGTGTCTCTACCCACATCCCCAAATAATAAAAGTAGAGATTTTATCATTGATAACGGAAATCGATAAATCAGACTTTATCATGCATGTTCATATGATGTAAAGATTCGCCTTACGATTCTGAATCTAATTATGTAATTAGTTTTCAACAGCAAGTGCCGGTTAACAACACATTTTTGATTATGTGTACTTTGCAACTCTTTCTTCAGGATTCCCCATTGTCTTGGTCTTTGTCAAAATTTTGGCCCGGTATGATGCGCCCAAATCTAGGTTGCTGCAGTAGCATTGAACCTCAGAAATTTAGCGCGCGATCTTTTGTCTTCGGTTTAATTACCCAAGTTTGAGGTAGCGAAATAGCACAGGCAGAGAAAAAAAGGGTTAGTCCCCGCCCCCTCGGCCTGCGAGGCCTCCCTGCCCTGTTCGAAATTTCTTTGAAAAACATTAAAAATGAAATTTTTTATAACCAAAAACTGATAACTTCTTATCAAATGATAAGAAATTATCGATTTTTTAACAGTAGCATCCGCTCTCTATAAGCAACCTAATATACCATTTAAAATATTTTTATTTTCTCTTGAACAATAGTTATTAACGAGGATGCATTTGGATCCCTCCGATGCATCCGATCCGTCCTTGGTACCAAGATCCTGGGCGGGACTGTATGTACATCCATACCTTCCATGACTGTGGCTTCAAAACTGAAAGAGGCTTTCTGAGGAAGAATGACCGAGGCCAACGGAGAAAGCAGTTTTGCAAATAAAATTCCTCGTCTGGAAACAACAAGCAAAAAAATCGATTTTATAGCTGTTGGCCAGCTAATATTGGAACAGACTCAGTCGTGTAGAGTTCTTGAGCGCAATCCGGGCCAGAGATGCAGACGGTCGCTTTCGGTGACTGGAGAGTTAGATGGATGCTATATCATACTGGTAGATTAGCCGGTCTATCAAGGGACTGACAGAGCCGAGCTCAAAATTACGCAGAGTCAGGCATTGCTCCGCGTTGAGAATCGTAACGGACTTCGCATCAGAAACAGTGATCTTGCTCAGATTGACCGCATCGTAGACATTCGAAGCGTCAAGGATGACTATGAGAAAATAAAAGATATTATTTATTTCGCAACAAAATCGTGGTGACGTGAATTAAGTACCGCGTGGAATGTAGAAGTAGAAAGGATAAGTAGGCGAGTTATTGGGGTTGAGATTGAATATTCCGTAGGTGACATTGGCTATGAAGGAGAGCGGAGTCTTTCGTCCACTGCTGGCTGTCGTGTACTTTGCTCCGACGAGGTCGGCCAGTCTACATAGAAGAGACAAGCAAGAAATGATTGAACTCTTCAGTGATATGTACGTTGCAATGGTTATCTTCTCTGGATCTTGGCGTACAATGACATTCCGCAGATATTCCTGCGGAGTGTATTTCTGCGCAACTGCGAAGACATTGCAGCCTTCAATGCAAGTTATCGCTCGCTGAAAACAATCATTTCATTCAAGGGCTTCCTCTCTCCAAGCAGAGAATATCGCAAATGAGACAGTCTACGTATAAATGAGTAAAAAAATGAACACCTACCCCTTTTTCGTGATTTGGAGGCAATTCACCATAGTGGAGCACAGCAGATTTTCCAATTTGAAGTGCATCTGAATGGAATCATGGGCAATTCCTTTTCAGCTTCAAAAACCAGCATCAATTGTTTTAGTGCAATTCGATATCCATTGGAGGCTAACAATGCAAATATAACCTGAATAAGATAGAAGAAATAGGAAGAATGTGAGATTCAAAGATGCGGAACCTGCCATCCACAACAATAATACAGATAATTATTCTGCAATAAGTGTTGCCAATTAATGTGTGTTTCCGAATATCCTAAGGAGTAACAAAGAAATGCGGTTTTGACGTAAAAGACATCCTTATCAGTCTGGAAACTGAGTGCAGCTATGAATGAGCAAAATGGATGGAGGGCAATGCATGCTCAGAGATAACATGGGAATGACAAAGAACCACTCTCTTCACGCCCACTCCTTTGTTGGACGTGCAATGAAAAGGTGCGTAGTGATCAGAGAATGAAGAATGAGTGAGATTCAGGCTGAGGGAGAGATAGATTACCGAGGAAGAAAGTGCCAGAGGTAGATGATATTGTGAGATAAAAAGAGTGGGAGAGAGATGACAGAGTAGTAAATATACATGCACACATATGTATGTATTTACTTCATGCAGTAACAACCATTGATATTATACAACGTCATTTCTATTTTGAGTATTTGCTTAAGGAAACTAATTCGGTTTATAGTTTGGGTTAAAAATGATGACAAATGATTCCACTGCTCTCCGAACTCACTAGGTAAAGTGTGTAGATTAGGGAAACTATTCTTTAAGAAAATGGAAATGTTCATGTTCCCTAAAGTTTACCATTTTTAACAAGGGTGTTACATTACTACATATATTCGATTGTAAAAAAAATTATTGATTGATTAATTGATTCGAGTACGTTCTAACAAGCTAATTAGAAGATAATGATCAATTTTGCTGATTATTTATTTTATTAATGTATGTACATAGTTAAAGAAGGGCGATCACCGAAAAACTGCAATTGTATGTTCAAACGTGCAAAGGTTTCAAACGGAAATCCATTTTATTACTCAAAAAAGTAGACGAGGGCACTAAAGTAACGCTGGTTTCGAAAAGGCAGTGTTTTTTTCGAAGCGAGATGTTATTGCTAGTTTACTAATTTGATACTGTCTTGAAGAAAATTCACATAAGAAATGTGGTAAAGTATAAAACAAAAAATGTCTTGAAATATTTTTAAATTTAGTTTTCCCGCGATGGGTACGTGGCCGTTAATCTACCATCGAGTGCTGTTTTGCACTGACACCAATCACAAATTCATTCAAAATTTGCACTTTCAAGTATCTCATACTTGAATATGGAACCTTTTTTGTGCTTTTTCATTTGCCTTTTCTTTTTCCTCATGCCCGAAACTATTCGAAAATAGCTAAGATGTCTCATAAATCAGCAATGACTTTTCGGTGATCGCCCTCCTTTAAAACCACGAAAGTAATTATCTCGCTCTCTCCTTTCTTTAGCCTTGCAAAATTGCAGAATTGCTACACTCAGCATATTTTGTGCCTTCGACGAACATCATAGCCAACGTTTCCTCCTTCGTACCGTCTATCTTGGCAAATCGTATTCTTTCTGAGCAATCGACATTCTCCACTGACAAGAGGGTCTATCAGACATCTGCTTACAAGTCCATTTCTCTTGAATGGGAACCCCGTCATCTTGACTTAGCCCAAACACACCTTTTGCGTGTTTTCCTTGCTTGCGAATATCTCGCATTTTCAAAGTCTAGTGAAAGTTCAGTGATGACCATAACAGAAAGCTCCTTGTCTACTATCCTGCCAAAGTTTAGTGTTCGCATCATTTATGTACTCGGGGAGGAATATCAAGGAAATCAAATGTACATAGACTCAAAAAATTTCTTTCGTGTCCATTCCTGCTCAATTACCGTCGTGTACTCGGGGTGAATTTCATCTCTTTTATTCATAACTTCAACGTTTTTTTGCTGTTGCAAACATGAATTTCATAAGATATCAGACTCTGGAAAGTTGTTTGCTTGCCTATTAGAAGCGAAGCTACAAAGTACTGATATGTATGTTATGTTTAGTGAGAATCTATCGAACGAGGTTCATAAGATTGAGTCTGGCTGGCTGCAGATAAAGTATTAGATATGTATCCATTTTTTCGTCCATCCAGACTACTTTAAATATCCTTGGTAGTTCAATATTGTTCACATCATACTTACACACCGCAGTTTCCGATAAGAGAAACCCGAAGTTTATCCTAAAAAAAGAGGCACTTTACTACGGCGGCTGAAGAGACACATCAATATTGGTTGGAAGGAAAAGAAGGAAAAAGATGGAAAACAGGCTTTACTTTTGAAGAAAAAATAAGATGGAAGTAACGAATAAAAAAAGCTGAATGAGAAAAATAGATGACCTCGTTTGGACAAATTACCCTGATGATGGAGGAGCGAGAAGAAAGCTTTTGCTCAATTGTATTGCAACTTGAGTTAGAGTTCACGAAATTTGAGATAAGTAAATTGTATCTTGAAGAGTATTCGTGTAAATTTGACAACTGCACTCCGATCTGGCTACATACATAAATAAAAAAAACTTGTAAGCAACCAACAACCCCGTACTGAAATCTCATTAAACTTTGGTCAAACCAAGTTTCCTCGAGAATTATTCATATTATATGTACATATGTATGTATGTATATATTGCTCAGTTGAAAGCACACTCTCTTCTCTCTTGTCCATTTTCATTCTCTCCAAAAGAAAGGCTTAATAGTGAGTCAGGACAACAAATTCTTCGCCTTTTAACTAGTAACGAGAATTCCCGAGACGTTGTTATTCTTCGCACGCGCATTCAAAAATGCTGACAATACTACACAATCTATACATTTTGGTATTCAAACAGAATTTCAACTCTTTCAGAGCAAAAAATAAATTCCCACTTCTGATTGTGCACATGTGCTTCCTGCTCGTGTTTGTAATATCCAGGTCCATGTCGGGTTTAAACATGCTCCCGGAAGCTATGTAGTTTCCATTTCTAATATATGTGACAGAAAAATGTTCAAAAAAGCTTTGATTAATCTTCCTGTCATCACGAATTTCCAACAGTGAAAGCATCATAATCGCGTAACAACAGTTTGGCCTATGTATATTGAAAAGAAAAAAAATTAAAAAAAATTTCAGTTGACATCATCATATATATTTACATAAATTCACACTTTATACGCTTCTTGCTCGAAAATGACACATCTGTCTAAGACTATTGCGACCACCTCTCTTTTCTTCTTTTCATATCTGCACCCATGAATAGTCTGGCATTCAAAAAAACTTTTTCTAGTAACTTCCCTCGTATCGGATGAATGAGTTTAAAAGAAAAAACAATTACTCTATTTAGTCTCTGCGAACCAACGTCATGTTAACTCATGCCGTAGGTGCTGTTGTACTTCATCGTTCGTATTCCATTACTTTAAAGCTATTTCAGCATTTTTAGCGCTTTCTTTGCGCGGCATTTCTCCTAAAAAAACATCTTTATCTGTCAAAAAAATTATTGAGCGATATTATTTCTGTTTTACACCGAAGCAAGATTGGTAGATATAGACGCCAATTTCCGTTTCTGATTTTTGTTTTTCTCTTTCTCTCTTTCTTTGTTATTTCCAATTGCTTGACCCCGTGTGTTCATTGGAACTCACTTATATATTTAATCTCTACAAGTCAATGCGATAAAGAAATTCAATTCAATTCAGACCAATGATGTTAATCGTTGAGCAGTTTCAGGCTAGTTGGGCATATTTCAAACGGATTGTCTGATGCTGACATGTCTGAGGATGTGAACATGGCGGACGTTCTCTGTCCAATCCTTGGCGTCTTCCAGCTTGGCCTGCCACTCCTCGCCTTTCCGTTCATCGTAACACTCGCCTACCAGCTCGCTCGCCTCGGAGCCATTCATACGTACTGTCGGTACGAATTGAGAGAGAGAGAGAGAGGAGTGAGAGAGAAGGAGAGAAATGGAGAGAAATGGAGAGATAGTAAAGTTGTCATGCATCCTTATTGTTAATAACAATTCAAATACTCATTCCAATCGAAAAGAACCTTTTCTGATTCATGGGAATGGGAATAAATAGCAAAAGAAGTATATCACATCACATAAATCTGAGGAAAAGGAGTTAATGTGCAATAACATATTCAGAAAGCAATGTGTTGATAGGTGCACGAAACTCAATCATTATTTCGTTGAATCTTTTTCACACCGTCCGTCTGGCAAAAAGGCGCAATTTCATGATTGAGTTTTTGGGTCCTAATAATTATATCGGTTATGTAAGTGGTAGGAAGAAACGATTTTGAGCTCGAATTTGTTATCTGGAACTTTTTTTTCGAATTGTGCTCAACTATCAAGACAATGGCGACCAGCTTTTTTTTAGAGGGAATCTCCACAACCAGCAGTAGCTTGGGAATACTTGAATAGTACGCAAATAAAAGTGACAAAAAATGAAAATGGAATGAACATGAACGGAAAAATGGAAGTGCTCGCTTCTATATAGTGAATCACACTAAAATAAACTTTTTTGAGCACCCTTCAACAAATTGCAACTGTAAAGTTGAGCACATTTTAGGACAACCTTTTCACTTTGCTAGAGAGTGTGCAAAAGTGAGAGACCAGAAGAAGCAAATATTCATAGCTTCATTTTCTCTCTCTCTCGCTTTGTACACTATTGCGTTTAGAAAAAAGAGTTGACTATTTTGTTGACCACATTTTACATTGATGCTTTTTAAATATGGGATCTTTTTGAAACAAGTTGTGCCCATATTTCTTCTTTTCCTTACTATTCAGCTTATTTGAGTGTTCAAAATCCAGCTTTTTTGTTAAAATGGTGGATCTACTTTCACTCCTTTTCTTCCGAGAGTAGTTGCACCACACCATCAAAAAGTGTGATAAGCGACATTTTCAGTCTTTCCTACATATTTTAAGGCTTTCTTTCTTTCATTCTATTTTCAGCATTCTCCTGTTCGTTTGGCTCTTCTCTCTATTTCTGATGCCGATCATGCAATTCTTGTCCTTTGTATTGCTTCTCTCGAGCGGTCGCTGCACGATTAAGTCCGCCCAGGAAAGGGGTCAGTGGTTGTAATTATTGATTGGCTATAGATATATTTTTAATCACCATATTTAGAATTTAATATTTTTTAATGAGAAAAACATTTTCCACTTGTCATTAAATTTACTGTATATTCGCCCTTTAACACTCACTCTCTATACATATAATGCTATGAAAAAAAACTATAAGTTGTTTTTTAGTATAGCCGATAGGGCGTTTTACACTGCCGTAAATAAATAAAATGAATAAACTCGTTTGACAAGAATTTCAAACGGTAGAAGATTCTTAATTCCATAACATATATTCACCTTTAATTTAAAAAATTTTTGACATCTTCTTACACTTATTCTTCGGAAAGTCGAAGGTCATAAATGAGATTTAGCTTCTCGTGATTCTAAATTCCGTAAAATGTATTGAACTTTAATTTAAAAAAATTTTAATGACATATTCTTATTATACTTATTGTTCGGAAAGTCGAAGCTCATGAATGAGATTTATTACTTGCAAAATAATTTATCGCGACGAAAAAACACAAAAACTTTTCTCTCCGTAATACAAAAATATGGCTTTATCTTGCTTTCTTTCTTGTTCTCTCTCATTCACTCTCTTTCTTTCTCTCTCTCGCTCTCTCTCTCACTCTATCTCTCCCTCGTCTAAGGCCCTACACTTTCGACTTCCGCAGTTCATGGTTTTGGCTACGCGATGACGTCACTCTGCGAGCTTCTCGTAATCCTCGAACGCTTCGTCGCGTCCGTGCAACTCGAACGGCACCGAACCTCGACATTGAAATCGGTGATGCTCGCGGCGATGCTTGCGCTAGCGGTATTTTCCTATTACTTTTTATAAATATTGTAAACTTTTTAAAGTTTTTATTTTATCCAAATAGTGGTAATAATAATAATAATTACTGTATTTCTATAATGAATAATATCTTTTTGGTACATTTTGATCGCACGCAGATATTCTACCGACCCAGGTTCGGAATCGCGCGCGTGCAAACCCTTTTGCGCGCTTTTATATGACACCCAATGCAAAGTTCTTAATGCTAGGACATAGGGAAGGCTCCAAGGGAGATAATGAGCGGAAAATGTGATACCAGGTCCCCCCATAGCTCCGCTAGTATTAATAACAATAATACTAAAATTAATAATAATAACATTTAAAACATTACGGTTTCTTCAGGTGACGGTGAGCGTTGTGTACTGTTACTACACTTACTTTGGTAAGTGTTAAATGAATTTTTTTCATTTTCTCTAAAACATTTTAGCCACTTTTTTTATGTGATTTCCTTAATTTTAAAAATCCATTACAGGTGGCCGCGCCGGCTACACGATTCTATCTTTCATGTGTATTGACTTATCGAACGTCATTGTTAGTATTTTGGGTTTTGTATTTGACGGAAATTTTCATGCGTTTTGATGGTTCATTTGCTCACTTTCTTCAGTACACAGTCTTTGTGAATTCAATGGGAAATTTGTAGATTGGCGCTTACTGCGAGAACTGATATTTGTATTCGCATTTATTGCCAACAATTTATTATTGCTTGCTCTTTCTTTTATGCTCTTCCTATCTTTCTATTGCTCGGTCTCTTTGATACTTTCTTTCTCTCTCTCTCTATTTCTCTTCCTCTTTCCCTAGCTCCGAATCTGTCGTTATCTCCGCAATAAGAATATCTCTCCATCTCCCTCTGCTCTTTGCTCTCTCTCTCTCTCTCTCTCTCTTTCTCCCTCTCTCCATGTCTCTCTCTCTCTCTCTCTCTCTCTCTCTCTCCGCCATCCACACTCTTTCCCTTGTAGCTGAGCATCCTGCTCGAGAAGTGCAGCCGTCTCAACTACCGACGTCTCTTTGCACGCGTTTCATTAAACGCGAGATACCAGGCAAATGGCGATCTTTATTTAGTTAATCAATTCATCAAATAATTATATTTTTATTTTTATTTATTATTTTTATATTTTATTTTCTTTTAAATATTTACATTCTCTCCTTAAAGGAGCCAAGCATCAAATTGAATTCGCACCAATTTTCCCGACCCAATTGCGAGAAAGCGTGCGATTTGGGGAACCTCATTATGGTCATGAAAATTGAAATATGTAGATTACGGTCGTGTTTCTTTCTCCTTTAACTTCTCATCCATGGTGGAGGAAGTTGGCACCAAGATCCTTGGTGCCAACCTCCTCCACCATGCATCAAATCCCCAAGAATGGCGAATACTCTTCACGGAATCCATTAACCGGTTGACATAAAGCGTTGATTGATTGATTGATTGATTGATTGATTGATTGATTGATTAACTTCTCCATCATCCACCAGCTGGCTGAGGTGCGCCAGCTGAGCCGCTCGACCCTGTCGGTGAGCATCGTGAGCGCCGTGTCCAAGTGCCTCGCTCACATCATGGGCGTCGTCGTAGTCGCGAACGCGCTCGGCTTCCGCGTGCCGTGGATGCCGCCGGCCTTCGCTATCAACGCCTATTTTCTATCTGTTTCTTTCTTTATTTTTGTAACAACTATTCTATATTTTTTTCGATTTATATTATTATCAAATTTTTATTTCTAACCATAAGAATATTTTTAGCACGACTGAATACAAAGTATAGTGAGTACGTGAGGTAGAGAAAGAGAGAAATAGAAAAGGAGGGAAAGAGAAGAAGAGAGAAAGAGAGAAAGAGAGAAAGAGAAAAAGAGAGAAAATGAGACACAGATGTGTGTGTTCAGACGCAAACAATCAACGCAGGAGTCAGCTCGTGTGTCTTCATGATGAGCCATAGGTTGGTGTTTGAAGATTAGTAAACAAAAAATATTTGTTTCCTAAATATTGTTCAAAAGAATTTTCAAAGAAAATAATGGTAATCAAAATATTCAAAAGAAAACATTGGCAAACAAGATATCAATTTCTATACCTGAATTCAGCGTGCTCCTTTTTGAGCAGTTTTTCGTGCTTTCTCTAATCAAGGCAGACGATGCCAGGCATATGAGTGAGCCGTATCTTAGAAGTGTTCGTCCTTTCAGTGCACTACAATTGAGCCTAGAGTGTAGGCACACGAAATTTAGCCAGATTAATAGTTATACCTGGTCATCTTTCATTGGCCGTGAAATGAACTGAAAAACACGCATCGCATCCGCAGCGCCTCAAAAATCACTCCAGTTTCTATAATTCGAGATATATGTAACTGACGGAGTGCGGCCGTAAATTGGTGAAACATCAGATGCCCGTTGTTATCTGTGTTCAAAATGCTGTGAACTGTGCAATATATGGCATTCGCATGCGCCCATTTCCAGACGCATTCGCCGCAACGTGCTCGGCTTCTTTTGGCAGTGTGCCAAATCGCCGGCCGTTCCGATCGAACATTGGCGCAGCATTGCCGACAAGCGAGCGCATGCTGACAGCTACTTTCGACAACTTGATAGCAGCTGGCGATGATGAAACATGGCTAATTTACTTGTTCATTATTGATTGTTTGGCTTATTTGTTTCATATAAATGTTCATCTGTTCACCTCCTTCAATTACAGCGTTTATTATTATTATTATTATCTTGTTTTCTAGTCATAGTCTGAATACATGGCTGTGATGAATGCAGTCCAGTTGGGTCCATCCCGGGCTCGCCACGTGACACCATTTGTAAAAACCACTTGGTATCATTGATTTTTCATCACGCGCAACTACTCTTCCCTCTCATGTTCGTTCTTCATCGGCACCACCATTCTTGGCAAATTGTCAAGACCTTCGCGCCAGCGCGAAGACTTCTCCACATGCTCTTTAACGGAAGTCTCCGGCGAATGTTTGTCCAAACAATTCCAAATAGTCATGCGACCCATGAAGTGTCCCATACGGAATAACCTCTAGCTGCCACTGGCTGCAGTATGTCTTTTTCGGAAGGTTGTGATGCTCCCATTTCAGTTCTGCTTTCCGCGGGCGGAGAAAGGAAATACCATTTTTCACGCTATCGAATTGAAATGCTGTTTATTTGGCTTCTGTTAAGGGGTTGAATAAAAGTAGAGAATACACATGCAGTATTAGAATTTTCAAAGAAAACAGGTAAAAATTTCGTAATACTACTTGTGATTTTTCTATTTTTATTCTAATTCGTTTTCTGGTAGACGGTTCTTAAGAGTGCTACCCAGGCCGGAAGCTATGTACATATACATATACACAGACAGTATTTATATTTGCGCAGCTTAGCGAAGAAAAGATCCCTTCTGATCCCCTGGAAAGAAGGGAAGACGGGGGCAATCTTTTGATTTTAGATATGTATAATTGCCCACTCTATATGTTACGCAAAAAGTGTTAAAATTCGACTCTGCTGTAATGCTAAAGTGCGAGAAAAGGAGGAAAAAAAGACAAAAGAAGCTTCATTTGTTTAGGCATAATTTCAAGTAATTCCAAACCCCTTTTGCGTCCTGTTGACGTGGCTGCTCCTATGGCAGCAGCCTGCCCCACGGAGGAAGAAGGAAAGACGAAAATATCTATTCAAACTGTATGTTTGGAGGGCGGACGTGTGCAAGGCAAAGGGATGGAGGATAGACACTCAAAGGTTACTCGGCAACGAGAGAGACAGATACGCGAATAATTCTCAGACGACAGCTAAGGGTATAGACCCGAGATGTGGTCTTTGATGAAGGGGAATTGAATCCTGATTGGGAAAGAAGACACATCCTTGTGATCGCACGTTAACGTATGCATCATAACTGGGTCAAGGGACCAAAAGGGATCCTTTCTTCGAACTCTAAACGCGAACATAAATAAATGGAATCTGTTAGCTGCCGGCCCACGTAGTACGATAAGCAGTATAGAATTAATCGGCATTCACATGTTGCTATGGAAGCTGAAGTAACTCTTTCCTATTGAGCCCTTTCTATGTTGGGGCCCTGGGAGATACGAAAGAGGAAGCACGAAAGAAGCACATAAGTGTTCCAGAGACAAGAAAATGATTTCATCTTCCTATGGTGAAGCCGCGAGTCGATCCTAAAAGGCTTTTCTCCTGCCTTCGCCCTCCCAGTCCCTCCCCTTTTGTCGGTTATCTCTCTACGATATCTTCTTTCTTCGTCCTAACTCCGAAAGTCCCTCCCATAAATGAATAGTTGTAATACGGTTGTTTTGAATGCATCGGTCTTCTCCTTCCTTCCCTCCTCACAACCTGCCTCTGTCTGCCACTCTCCTTGGTCTTCAACTTTTCTAAATAATCTAGATACCATTCTCACCGAAGGTGTTCTGCTATTTCTTTATATGTACATCACTCATATTGTGAAGTACTGGTATCACCCTATTGGCGCACTGAATAAATAAGAAAATATCTTAAAATGATATTAGAAATACTGATTTAGATAAACTACACTTTTCCTAGGTCCAATGCGCAACACACGGCGATTCAATGTGCTGATTCTCTTGTTGTACTCCGCTCACCGCATTCTTGAAACCACAGCTGATATATGGGTATTAAATATTCCCAATTTATATTAATTTAAAATCTATATTTAAAAAGCTGTGAATTTCTGCTTGAGGACCACTTAAAACTCAGTCAGATTGATCTTGCTGTAGAATATGGTTCGGCAGTATGAAGAACATCGCGACTCCATGGAGGCTCGCCATCGACTACAGCAGATTCCAGGGACGTCATTCGGAGAGTGCCAGCGACTCTGTGACCAGGTGTACTATCCGGGCCGGGCCGGAAAAGGGGCTGATGCGTGGGGGGGGGGAGTTGATCTCCGGATCATGCCATTTCGGCTGTCACCGAATTGCCTTTCGCACTCTCATTCCCTCGTACTATGTTTACGCAGAGTTTTTGTGCAAACAGCGAAATAGCTGGCGAGTATGAGAGTGTTTACTCCCAGGGCGAACGCGGCAATGGAAATTGCATATATTATTTTGCGTTAATCGTCCCCCATTATGCAAGAAAAGAGTAGAGAGTTATTTCACCTTGACAGAAGGAAGACTGCAAAGGCTTCGCTTACGGCATTGAGAAGAGGCTCTCTGCGCTTGTTGGCGAGATCGCTTCCTCGCCCAAGCAGTGTTCCATTCCGACTACTCTTTACATCAAGGTTGAATCTTAATCTGTCTAACTCTTCCTTGCTATGTTTATTATTCATGATGGTGACCGATAACTTTTTTTTTTCGCTGTCGTGATAACTTTTCTCTCTCAACCTCTCTCTCTACATACCTCTCTGTTTCACTTCCTCTCATAATCTCTTACTCTTTTCTCTCTATCTCTCTATTTCCGCCATTCTGGGTCTAAATTAATTGCATATGCCTAACTTTTTTCAGTCTGCAAAAAGGTGGTTTTCCTAATGCAACGAAGGCAGAAATGGTGAAAATGACGCAAATTATTAGAATTCTCTGTTGCTAAATCCCTCACTCCAAGATGGGGTGCTCGACGACTGTGACCGAGACAACCGCCTCAACGAAATTTTCGCCAACTTCAATAACTCAACCACCGACAACAACCAGCACCACAACGACGACCACAACCACGACAACGCTCCCTCCTCCGCTCGTTCCCTCATCCTTCAAGCCGTTATATCGAATGTATCGAAACGATTTCCTGGCACACTATTATTCGACCGAGGACACGGAAGTTGACACGATGACAAGAGATACTCCTACTCCATTTACCTCGAACGGTCAGCATAGATACTGCAATGCCATTAATGGTTTAGTAGACATTGAAAGAATCATTATTAATAAAATATCAATGTAGTATGGGTATGTTTTGATCACCATCTGAAACTATTCTCTCTCTATATTTGTATTTCTATGTTCTCTGCCGTTTTGATGTCGGCCCAAAGGAAAAGAACCTCGACTTCTCCCTTCAGGTGAGATCGCTCGGATTTCAAATGAGCCGTTCACCTGTGCTGGTGACAGGTCCCTCGTATCCCTCAGACGAACCACCACTCCTAATGATCAGCGTAAGCGTAGCAAGAATTTAGGGATGCAAGTGACACGCTCTTTTCTGTTTTTTTTCTGATTTTTTCAATTACTTATTCATTGTCACATTCTTAGTTACATATCAAGAAGTGTTCACAGAATCAAAAGTAGCGATAGATGAGCTGTTAGAAGAAGTGAGGTATTGTTAACGCTTTTGTGCCCAGGCAACAGATGAACTTTTACTCTTGAATTAAGTTTAAAGGAACTATCCATGGGGTTTAGAAGCCGCTTGTAAACAACTAACAAAAAGCAAAAAGTTTTGGCGGTATGCTAGCACAGTATCCATCACAACAAACTAGACTTTGTGAACCTTTTTCTCTCTGCCTCTCTTCTCTTCAATCGAATCTCAACCGTGGCTTGCCGCTTCGCACCTAATTTTCACCTTCTCTCTGGTAGAATGAGGGTGTACATGCGGAGAAAGTAGGCAAGGGGTGATGACGTCACTCCCTAAATTCTACAGTACTTAGTGGGGAAAATGTGGTTTCTCTCCTCTGGGCCCCTTCAGGACGCATTCTCACTTTTCCTAATGATGTTTCTAGTTGAACCGGATAGTATTAACAAAAAATTCAGCAACATTGAAATCTACAGGGACAGCTCCTTTAATGAAGATGTCTAAAAGAAACCCTCAAGAACTTTCTTTAGGTGCCTTCAGGATGCTTCTGAACCAAGAAACAGGCACAGTCTTGGGCTACGTCGCGACCTCCTACGGCGAGTGTGGCGCTGACTTGCAGATGACGGTATTTGTCAAAGGCGAAGGTAAGCCATCTTTGTGGTCGGCTGTTTACTAGCAATCGGTCAATAATCCTAACTTAAAAAGTAGCTATGTAAGGAGTAAAACAGCTGATTGCATACTATTCGAATAATTAAAAGAATTTTTTTGACTACTGGGTGATGAGAGCCGGAGAATCTACGCCCCCAGGCGATGTTGAACTGGCCTTCTACGCATGGCACTAATAAACTCTCTGGGAGACGGGGTGGGAAATTAAGGTAAATTTTTCACAACTTCACAAAAAACCGAAGCATAATTCGCCTTCTTAATGATTTTAATTCCTCTAAAAATCTTTATATCGGAGTTTGATGTGGGAGTGCAACAGATAGCGATTGCAACTAATTACAGGTTTCCAGCGACAGTCATCTTGAAAGATCTACTACGTACACACCATTAAAATTATCTTTTTTGCAATGGCCACAGGGAGTAGCACCAGTCCAAGTCAAGTGTTGGCCATCTCTAACCCACATGTTATCGTATAAAGATGTTGCACAATGAAACATTTCGAATGATGAATATCATCAAAGATAAGTGAAAGATAAGGAATAAATTCAACTGTATTCATTTTTTGGGTACTGTTTCTTTCGTATTTTATTTTATTCTTCTTCATCTCCTTCTTTCTCTCTTCCTCCCTCTGCTTATCTCTCCCTCTTTCCCTGTCTGCATGTTTCTCTCACATGCTCTCTGCTCAAGTCTCACAAGCACGTTGATTCGCCATAGCCGTGCGATGCAGATAGACGTCAGGGACGGGCCTGGCCATCCTACCACGAATCAGGGTTAGCGTAGCCGAATATGTCCGTTCTTGTTCTGCGTCGATCATCTGCTGCTAGAAGCCAGGGTTGGGCGGGAAAATTGGGCGAGTCTGGGGAGCAGGTTGGATTAGAAAAACATATATTTGTTACCTTTTTTCTCTTTCTGGCTCACTCAATCTCGCACAACTTTAGCTTCTCTTATCGTCTCTGCTTTATATGTCGATTTATCACTCTCTCTTTCTATCTCTCTCTCTAACTATCTCCCTCTCCCTCGATCTGCCTCTCCACTGTGTATACAAAAAATTGGTTCATCAATTGCTCTACATAGATATATCTTGAACTATATAGAAGTAAAGCAACAAAATGTCTCAAATTGAAAAGGCGCCAAATTCAAATTTGTTTGAAATGTGCAAATCATTAGGTAATTGACGAATGGCTGCAGCTTATTTGCACGAAGATTCGTTGCGTCGACCGCGAGAGTAACGCCGAGCTTTTTCAGCTGAAATAATAAAATAATTGTATACCAAAAAAATAAGTGAACTTCCCGCTGTTCACAAGATCAAACTTTTTGTTCTTCAAATTTGGATTCAGTTTTGTGGCTTTCTCGAACACGCGTGCTATCATATTGCAATTCAAAGGAACGGTCACTAGAATAATTTTGAAACATATCGTACTTGATGAATTCATGTTTTCTGAATATAACTTTTATGAAGATTGGAGAAAATAAATAAAATTTTCAGTGTTACTTATTTTCGCTGTCAGAAATAATTCGCCTCATTGACCAAACTATTGATCGAGAAAAATCAATTTTTATGAGCGTCACTTATACATAAATGCTCAATCAGCTCGAGCTTGTTTTCTACCAGTTGATTGCCTTGGAAATAGAACAGAATTATTTGAGTTCAATAAGGCCGACTATGCTGATAATATGCATATAATATATTTATAAAAGATAAATTAGTAAGTACAGATAAAATTAAACAATGGAAAAATTTAAGAGCTGATGAAAAGGCCGTTTACCTTGGTCCTCAGTGACCCGTTGCCAGAGAGAAGGAGATGCGACCGAATCATGGAGATTCACTGGCCTCGGCAGCTTCTCCTTCTCGCGAGACGGCGACACTCGATTTACTATTCTCTCCCGTGACACTAATATGTTTTTTCTCTGTCTCTCTTCCTCTTACTTTCTCTGCCCGTCAGCGAAAAGAAATGGACAACTATCTACGTTCCTGGCTGGAGTACTCCCCTATTCTTCCTGTAAAGCTGGAGGAAATAGCAGTGAGTTCGGCTGATATTTAATTAAAAAGAAAATTGTTCACCTACACAGTTATTTACATTCCGCATTCATATTCGTAGATCATACAAGTTATAAGCAGGAATAAGCACACTACCAGTCAGTATCTGAAGAAAAAATGACAATAATCTGGACTTCACACGCCACTTGTTTGCATTCTAAAACTTTATGAGTCTCCGACCGGTATTGATCTCTTGATCAAGAATGCCGGCGTCCTCATCGTTTACACGGTTTTTGGCGAGATAAACCGCGCAAAGGCATGGCTCTTTTTCGATCTTGTTAAATAAAATTAATCATACGTGAAATTATTTTAAGATGTTAAAACCCCCCCAAAAAAAAAAAACCCAAAAAAAAAAAAAAAAACTGCAACCCTGATTTTCAGCGCGGCTGACTCGCTTTCGCTAGGCCCCGCAACCGAGGCGCACTCTCTGGGAGCGTACGCCATGAGCAAGGATAGGCTCTGGGTTGAGCGAGCCAAAAATGTAATATTAAAGAAAAAGACATTTTAAAGATTGGCGCCAAACTGAATTCAAACTCGCGGCTGCCGAACTCGACAAGGACAACATCCACGTGATGACGATGCATCCCGGCTGGACGCAGACCGACATGGGCAACAGCTGGGGAGGAGTCGCGCCTTTGACGGTAGACTTTTTTTATATAATTTTTATTTTAGACTTTAGAATTAATATTTGTAGCTTTATTTTCAATTGTACCAGTCTACCAACTACATATGTACATTGTTTCCCTAGACACCTAGTTTTCGCCCATGTTCTACTTTTCTTTTTTCCGTTTGACGAGTCCGTGAAGGCGATGGCATCGTCGCTGCAGAAGCTCAGCAAGGAGAAGCACAACGGCGGCTTCTTCGATATTAATCTGGAGCCTGTGCCATACTAGAGCATTTCATTTCCTTTCCATTTGCGAACACACTTGTCTGATAATTTTATTGCTCACAAGTACATTAAACACCGTTTTACACAAATTTCCCGGGATTATCTTCGAGAGGAACCAATTTCGGAATGATTCTACAGAGGTAGATCAAGGCCGCCCTATATTGGGCCCTGCTTCAACATACCAATTAGAGAGGGTGTGCAATATAAAAGTATGCAGGACCTAGAGTAAACACAATTCGGCACAGCCTTATTTCTGGACATATATCTTTGAGTAAAGCGGAAGAAAATGGTTCAAACTTCGGGAAGAAACCTTGTTATATTCCCTCCTGGTACTGCAAAAACACAATCAAGATATAAAATTTATTCATAAATAAATAACGGGTAATTAAACCAGGTGTTTGCACATCTTGCCAACACGGTCCATGGAAAAGAATGGACATTATTCTACTTACACGAATGTCTGGTGGGCCCCACTTGGCGGTCGGACGGAAAAGGGAAGCCGGCTCTGCGCTGTTCGCCAAGATCGAGTAGAACTGGAAACGAAAAAGTTAAAATGGGATTTTTGATGACAGTAATTGACCGAATAATAACTCAAAATCAATGAGTAACTCTGGAATATATCACAAATATGTACAAGATTTATAAAATATTTTAAATGAAAAAATATATATATGTGCAGTGTATACAGTATACAATATACAATATAAAGTATATATACAATATAAGATGAACATAAAATAGGATACAATAATGCACATTACTCAGTATGAAATAAAGTCTTAAAGGAAGTCTCCGGCGAATGTTGGTGCAAGCAATTCAAAATAGGCATTTGAACCATGAAGTGTCCCGCACTGAAGGGCCTCAAGCTGCCACTGGCTAAAATATGCCTAGTTCTCTACCCGTCACGTTTTCGGAAGGCTGTGATCCTCTCATTTCAGTGATGCTGCCCTTGTCCTCTCTCCACAGAAATTTGTGGTCAAAAATTGTATAGGGAGCTGACCTGTTGAGAAAATTCCGGACAATGTCGGTTGCGTGCTCCGATATGCACGCTTTGAAGAATAATGTTCGGGTTTACCCAGTTTTCAAAGTGGCTGGAGTTGTCGATGCAAAATAGGAGGGTGCTAAGATCTAGAGTAGCTAATTCTCTACCCGTGATTTTTAAAATGACTATAATTCTGGAATTATAAGATGAAATTCATTCAAACTTTCCCTATCTAAGTTTTACGATGAGACGAACTGATCTATGCTTAAAAAACGGTATGTTAATTATTGGCCGGAGACCTCCTTTAATAAGTTTATGAGCGCAACATAAACTTCTAGAAGATACCTTGAAGATGAGAACGAGGAACGGCAGAAGAGTGATGGCCATTATGAAGACATTGAGAGTGTCGAAGACACGCAGCTCTAACTCGCACGAGAATTTGATTGACTGCATACGAATTTAGTTATTTTACTTTTTTCACTCATCAAATTAAATTGTTTACTAACAAAATAGATTGGCATCAAGACATACTGCCAGTATGCTCGGCAGAATTCCAGCATCTTAAGGGTCCATCGGGGCACCTTGTGACCCGACTTCAGAGTCTGCAAAAAAAATGGATTGATCAAACTGGGGATCGAACCCGGCCATGCTGCCTGATATGCCTGGACGCCTGGCACTCGGCAACGTACAAGGAGATTGACGACTACGCGGTTGTCGCCGTAGAGGAAGACGACGGCCATCAGCTCGAGGAGTGCGGCCAGAAGCTGCCAGCAGACGGCCCAATTCGAGTTCTGCGAAGGAACGACGACGCTTGCCGGACCAACCTGAAAGAAAATATGGTTATGTTTGATCCGAAAATATAATTGTTTACGTTCCAGTCATTGAAATACAAGATACAATCAAATATCCATCAAAATTACTTAATTGAGAATACATCGGAAAAGTTGACCCTTACAAAGTGGTAAACTTGAAGGAGCGCTCCAGATAGACAGAGCCCCTGAAAGTGATAATGATGAGCGAAATATTGAAAAAAATTTAAACTAAAAAATAAAAAATAAATATATATATATATATATATATACATACATAAAGTAGCGAAAACACACGTAGACAATCGCGAAACGTGAAATCCTCCGATTCATGCGTAACACAGTCGCGCAGAAGCTGTTCAGTGTCATCAGCAGAAACTCTATCGTAATCAGCTGAAAACCGAGCGGTTAAAAAATAATATGCTAAAATAATAATATTTAGAACTAAATAAAAAAATGTGCTCGCAAACTGAGAAAAAAAACCGTAAGAATGATGTTCAGGCAAGTGTTGAAATCGATCGCATCCCAGCGAACGAAGAGGACTATACTCAGCGGAAGATTCTAAAGGAAAAACTGCATTAGTTGTCAAATGGATGCTAAATCAAAATGGCTTCACCATGCTATAAAGGCAGTAGAAAAGCAGTGAAGCTGCAGAGGCGAGTGGCAGAAGCGCCAGGTACTTGGAAGTCTAAATTATCGATCTTTTTACCTTATGTTTTCATATTGGGATCATAGAAAGCGCGTAGGACTTTAAAAGGAGGTTTTGCGCTCTCTTCAAGAACCTTTGAAATGCAAGGAATTCCTCGGAGCGAGATAACGGCAATGATGATGTAGCTGAGCAGCACAGTGGCGAACATGAAGAGCGAGAACTTCTGACCCTCTTCACTTAAAAAGTTAACTTAGAAAAACTTAGAAAACTTAGAAAAAAAAATTGAAAATATTTGGATTTTTGGGGTACAAATAGCTGAAGAGTACCAATTAATCTAAACTTCGTCGTAAGTTGCAGTAACGTAATTCGAAATTCTTCCAAGGAGAATAAATTGTCTTAAAAAACTTGCATGAGAAGCTGGAGAGGGAGGACATTACTAAGCCTGGACTTCTGCAGATGCTTCGCAAATAGAGCTTCTATCGTCGAATTCTGCGCGAGAATTGTATTTTTGGTATTTTAATTAAACAATAATTTGCATGTTTGTTTGGAAAAAGTGGCAACTCTCGGGTTTCACTCCTTGAGATACTTTGATAAATACTACGAATACCGTAACCTCATAATGGATTATTTTTTTTTAGAAAAAGGTAAAACCTTCGCATTCATGGCGTGGCAGACCATCGACGTGCAGCTTTTCGCGTTGCACTTTTGATCTGGCATGAAGCTAGCGTCAGAAACTGAAAAGAAATTCGCATATGTACACATAATTTCCTGCCCAACATTTCAGGCACATGAATTAATTAGTCATTTAAATATTTTCAAAGTAACTTCGCACCTTTTATTCGTTAGCTATGGGCTGTTTTGGGTGGTTATATATTTAATATATTTCTTTTTACCGTATTTTCTCTACTAGTACCCCCCTTTATTAGAACCCCCCCCCCCTCCTCTAATAGTACCCCCTCTGATAAAGATTGAAAATAGAACCCCTCCCTCTAGTAGAACCCCCCCCCCCTCCAATAGTCAATAGTACCCCCCCCCCCTTACAGTCTAATATCTCAGCTCGAGACTTACCTCGAATGGATCCTGGAGGCATGGGATGCGCTCTATAATGAATTGATTGCAAATTCATTCAAAATATGTGGTAAAATGGATATTCCAGTGATGATTCCTATGAATTCGAGCTATGAATCTTCTTTTTTTGAGGTGAGAAGAAAATGTTGTTATCAAACTTTTAGTTTCTCACATTGAAAAATAGTACCCCTCCCTCCAGTAGAACCCCTCCCTCTAATAGTGCCCTCCTCTCGCAAGGGTATTGAAAAATAGAACCCCCGGGGGTACTAATAGAGAAAATACGGTAATTTGCTTTCAATTTTATGGAACTAAAATTTATTTTTATCTCATTTCACAAGTATACATAAAAATTATGATATAAAAATCGATCTTTGATCTTTGATCATTGATTAACTAACAAATATGCTCCTCGGTCGAGCTGATGCCGTCACAGTCATTCCAATGTGGCTTGTCCGTAAGTAGCGTATGAAGCCTGGCAAAATTGAAGGAGAATATTATAACAAATAAATCAAGACAATTAATTAAATTCTCATGTAAATCAGTCAAAATAGCTTCATTTTGTTGTATGAAAATAAGGAATTAATTAATCTATCAATTCTCATGTGGAAAATATATCCAATTTTGCCTGTAGAGCAGAATGTAGATGTTCTGAAAGTGAATCTGTGAAAGCGGCGACAGCATAACGACTAGACGAGCAGCCAGCATGAGATAGCCGACGCCTGAAAGGTGCACAGAAACTCATGTTTGAATTCGCGCCTTTTTGCCTGAGACACCAGGACATGTGATTTCGTTAGAGAGATACGCCACCTACTCTGTTCAGAATAGATTAAATCTCGGATGATTTATTCGGGGTGCAAGGAAGGACGGGCTGAATTCCTCTTTTAAATCAGTATGCCCCCCGATACATACGACTTTCCACTTCTTGGTATTAAAAATGCTAATTTTTTGTGTTAATTTTTTTCTCTCGAAAGTTCTCACCAGCCGCCTCAATAAAAAATGAGGTATAAAAAGTTGGGGAAGAAAACAAATGAGAGAGCAAAGAGTAAGCGAGAGAGAGAGAGAGGGGAAGAGAGAGAGATAGAGAGAGAGAGAGAAAGAGAAAGTGAAAGAGAAAGAGAGAGAGAAAACGTGAAAGAGAAAGAGAAAGAGAAAGCATGTGAACAACACTCTGACAACGTGAGGGGAGAAAAAGAACGAAAAAAAAAGGCAGTTGTCCGATGACAGGGATAAATAATTGGTGACGTGTGTCAAATTGTAGGTCTTCTCAACCTGCCGATTTCAATTCAAGCTTAAAAACTACTAACAACAAACACTACTTTATTAATAAATTTTTACCCGTTACATGTAACAGGTATCCAAAAATTGTTCTTCGGGTCTCTATGGAGAATTGAAAAGAATTGAAGAATTGAAAAGAAATTTGGCGCGAAGTTTAAATTTAATAAAGAGCGTTTTATTCATATCCATGCCTCAATCTTAATTAATAGTCATAGTCTAATTCAAAGCATGAAAAAAACTAGATATATATTCTTGGAAACAAAGCTCTATGATTTCAGATAAAGCCAGTCCTCAAGGAACTCGCCCAAGCTCACGTATCGGCGACAATATCTGGAGGACTTTCTCAGTAGGGTATGGATTTTTGAAAATGAAGTTCTTATTCTCACGAAAATTACAGAAATGCAAATGTATTGTATTTAACATAAACTAAATGAAGCTTGACTGTTCTTATCTGAATATTTACTTTTGAAGGCTATGACAACCGATTCTGCTGGCGAGAACGCTTTCTTTCATGCCAAGTGTCCATAAAGAGACACATTGACGAGTCCATTAAATTTCCACGATAAAGACTCCAGTTTGCATGGATCTTTGGTTCTGCTCGCTTTATTTACATTATGTACAAGCATACATATGTACATATGGAAGATGCATTTAAAGTCTCAAGAATAGACGAACATGTATTGATGCCTGTGATTTTCAAGAAAAGTATTCCTTGTGAAACATGACAATTCAGGATCTGAACGAACTCGGGTCTGAAATATTGCGCTGCCAGCAATTTAGTGGAAGATACATGAATTTTCGGAAACGTATATTTACGAGTTTCCACTTTTGTAATAGAGTGGCCCTCTTCTTCCACGGGCAACGTCGACCAGACTTCCGATGATCTCCTTCATGTCTCCTCAGATGAATTTTAACGTTCTTCTCTCCTAATTTAACAATCTTCTGGTTGTTTTATGTTCATCGGGTTACAACTTCGTGTCAGTTTTTTTTAAATTCTAATTCGGGTTTTCGAAGGTCATTTTTTATTGCAACTTCACATATGCAATCTTGACAATGAAACTGATCGTACTGATTTCAATTTATGAATAGAATAAATATAAGTCATTTTATATGGATATTTTACGTCTATCAAGATCAAGGAAACAAACAACATTAAACGATTTATCTGCACAATCAAAACTAGAATGGGGCAAGGAAAGGCAGCCCATTCGAGGGAGATGGATGATATCCGTGATTGAGTGGTTTGGTTGCCTCCGTCTACGCCGATTGCAGGCCACGCAGAGAGTCCAGGTGGTACGCGGAGGCAGGGATGGTCAAAACCAGGCCCGGGCCGGCCGGGCCCGGGAGGCAAGCGGGCCGGGCCGGGCCGGGCAAATTGGCAACGGGCCGGCCCGGGCCTATGTTAAAACGGGCCCGGCCCGGCCCGTGGGGTATGCGGGCCGGGCCGGGCCCGTGGGGTAAGCGGGCCGGGCCGGGCCGGGCCCTGCCTTCAAAATCTCGGCCCGGGCCCTCCAAATTAGCAACGGGCCGGGCCGGGCTCGGCCCGCTTTGATCATCCCTGCTCGGAGGCGACCTTACAGGAGTGCAAAAACTCACTTTTGAATTCGCACCATTTTCCCTAAAACTATGCCGAGAAAGCATGCGACTTAGAGTGACGCAACTACAAGGGAAGTTGAAGTAATGAGAGCTAATTTAACACGTTTGTTTTATTGTCCATTCATTTATCTTTGGTTAGAAATTTGTAATGATAATCTTTGTTTTTTGATTAAATTAATTTTGCCAACCACAACAGGGCTATTGGTAGGGTCGTCGAAGGCGCGTCCATGGCGGAGGAGCGGGGACATCGAAGTGGGCGGAGTTACCAAAGTGGGCGTGGCGATCAAAGTGGGTGGAGCATTGAGAGGCATCGGAATCTTCCAAGCGGAAGATGCATTCGAGATCGTGGAGGATTCGATGACGTTCGGAGCCACAACACTCGGCGCTGGAGAAATCTCTTAAATTTGAAAAAAACAATATTTTTCATTTATTTACATGTTTATCAGAATATTCTTAAATACGATACCAAAAAATAATCCATATTTTTAGGTTGGGTAGAGTAGGAATCTCTGCCACAGCATTTAGAGAGGGTAAGCTCGAAAGTACGAGCTCCTAGCCACATTCTGGTATTGTAATGGCCGACGCATAAAGGTAGTAGTAGATCAGTAAGCGCGCACCAATCGCCGTATCGGCAACAGTCTCCTCATCAGCGACCGAAATGCCTGAAGTAATGCTGATGACATAAAGTCATAACAATTAGAAATTTTTCACGACTTTTTAAATGGCAAATGTGTTTATTATTCGCCGCTTGCACATCAATTTATTCGTTTGCATTCTGTAAATTGAATTTATTTTTTCTCTCATAAATTGCGAACCGTTCACCCCGCTGTGCGAGCGCTCGATGACCAGCTGAGTGTTCGTCTTCGGAAAGTGGAGATCGTTCGGCAGGCTGATGTACAGCGAACAGTCCTGGAATAGAATTGTCGATAGATTTTCTTGTTAATTTTCAAATTTTCAAATTCCAACTCAAGAATTATCCACCTTCTCGTCGTGGCGAGTGAATGACTCCTTGCGATTGGCGAGGCCCGGACGGGTGGGTGGAGCCTCAGGTCAATTTCTCATTACAGACAGCGAGTTCCTACCCGATGATCACTTTGCGGCACGCGATGCGAGCACCCATTTATAAATTAAACTTTTTAAAGGTTTTTTTCGAAGAATATTTTTGAAGAATCTTTTCAGAGATGCGAAAAGGCGCCAATTTGAACACCGATTTTACGGCCCCATTCTTCCTCACCCATTCAGTGCAAGCTTGAGACGTTGTTTCAGACTGCTTTGGTGTGAGAGACGAATCACCGGCAGCAGCACCAAAAGCGGGCCGCGCAGCCAGGCGATTGTAGAAGTCTGTAAGTTAAGCTAATAACTTAAAAGTTGCACTAAAATATAGATTGTTTAAATATGTATATTACCAATACGCTCATAGGCGCGATTCTCGAGGTTGTCATCCGCGTACTCGGAAGGAGCCAAGGAATGCTGAAAAAAGATTCAATTTAATTTTTAAAGTTAATCATTCTTTAATTGAAATTAAAATTGTTGATTGAAGTTTTTTCGCTATGGGAAACACTTTATTGAGCATATCAGTGTTTCGCATCTCTCGGAATTGTGATAGAAAACGGTTCATGATTAGTTCTCACAGGCAGGTTCGATTCACCAGACGCAGCCTCGGAGTCTCCCTGAAAATATTGTGAAATTTTCTTTATGTTTATTGTAATTAGTTTAAATTTTGCTGCATTGCGAAATTAAAAGATTTAAATGTGCCATCTCGTACAGTTTTCATTGCCTCCACCTTCGCAGAAGTCATGTTTTCGGGCGTCAAAATCATCGCGTCCTCTGCCAGCTTCTCGTCTTCAGCCACGTGCGCCAGCGAAGGCTTGATAGTGGACGCCATCTGAGTGCCACCGCGGAGCATATGAAAGGCGTACTCGCATCTGTCGCCGCCTGAACAATACACGGAAACGACCGGAGTCTCGACTGGAAAATGAAAAAATTTAATGTTAGCTTTTTTGAAAAATTCATATTGTCCAATTAATTCTGTAAAAAAAAATATAAAAAAATTTCTGGTACACAAATTAACATTAAAATTATGCTTCAATTATTGCGAAATGCTTAAAATATATTTTGTTTATGTAAACAAATACTTAGTCCTCATAATTAGCATATTATTTCTATGACTTCTTTTTCACTGACATTTTTTCTCTGCAATGGCTGTCATGGAAAACTAATCTTCCGGGCATGTCAGAGGCGCAGCGCCTTCAAGCGGCGCTTGCTGCATCGAACTCTTAGTCACGATTGTAGCCGGAGAGAGCAAAGACGCGGGCGGAAGAGGGCTGCCGCCATCTGAGTGAGAAGCACTAAAAGAAGGAAATTTTTTTTCTAAAACTTTCATTTAAAAAAAAGTTTGTTCTACAATCTTGTGAAGCAAAGCTAGGGAAGAACAAGTTGGACTACAATATAGAGAACTGTATTAGTGGGAAAGAGAGAGGGCAGACGTTAAGAATAAGCTGCGGATAAGAAGTCGCTCACTTATATCCGGCAATGTAAAAGCTGGGAGCAAAAGGAAGTCCGGCCATCTTGCAAGCGAGTTGACGAGCAGAATGATAGGGAAAAGGCAGATGGAAGCTACCACAGGGAGAACAATCTTTAAGGGCAAATCACTCGCAAAGTGCAATTTTTTGTTTGTAAACAACTACTCGCAGACATGTGGTTCGTCTCTTTTCATTTTTCACTATCAAAATTTTAATAATAATCGTGTTCTCTCATTTTAATTGCTTGATCACTATTATTTCGAAACTACATACATAAGGTCCTGAAAATTTCTAAAATTTTCACAAATGGAATATATGGAACTTTCACGAAAATCTTAATTATTCATATATTTTGTGCGTAAATCATAGAAACTACATGATCTAATTTGTTATTCAAGAGTAGCTTCTCAGTTATCACAACTCTTTTCATTGATTGCACTTTCGTTTCATAATCGTAATATCCGCCTTGACCTGCATTTCATGGCACGAAACATGTTCATTTTCATAATGGTTAACACAGGAGCTTTCCTTATCCATATATTTAAAAAAAATCGATGTCACAACTGTTAGGAGGCAGGAAGGAGACGGCGGAATGGGAATGGGGAGGAAGGCAAAGAAGAATTTGTCACAAAGGGCCCGTTTGGTGGTCCCGACAGGATTAGCCTGAGGCGGCGGAGACAAGGACGACTGCGGACAGAAGAGAGAAGAAAATGCGCGATCCAGCAGAAGAGGTGTCAGGTTTCACCATAATGATTTCAATTACATATTTCAATTTGCATTTGACCCCAAGACAAAATGTTCAAATTATATTAGACATTTCAATCCACCAACGGAAGTCTTCATGCAGCACTGCTGACTCTTAGTGTGCGCAGCACTCGCTTCGAACACTAAGCGAGTGCTCTTGAAGTTGAAAAGGAGCTAGAAATTTAAGGCGACTTATATTACATTTTAATTTTAATTTATATAAAATAAATTTTAAGAAATTTCTAAAATTTAAGCCAATATAAATATTTCCTTGTGAATTTGTACAGACTCGGATCTGGTCGGTGTCGTCCCAAAAGTCGGCCTTGACGCCTTCTTCAGCCATTCCGTTCTTTGCTTCGCACTTTAATTGCTGACGATAATTCGCACGATGATAAGGCACGATATTCTGGAATCAGAAGACGAAGAGAAAAGGGGGGAGGGGCAGCTGTTTTTTTTCTGCAATTAATGTTCAAAGATTCTAACATAAGGCACTTTTTTGTGACGCCAACGCAGCTCATTTTTGGGCAATATTTAGCTCTAAATTACCAATAATACTTGAATTTGAGGTAGCTTACTGCATATTTTCTTTCTGCGCGTAAAATAGTCTCGGTTACTTTTGTTTTAGGCTCCATGGGAACAAAGACAAGAACCCTGAAAAACATTTTGCTCCTTATGAGTAGGATTGCACCTCCTGAGGAGGCGTAAACTCACCATAGCTCTCGCTGCAGTTCCTTTGGCCGCCGCAAGCCAGCAGATTGGATGATTGTCGCAGTCTCCGTTACCGCCGTGAACATTCCACTGCTGTGGCTTCATCGAGTCCGGAAAGACGGCCGGGACGAAACCCTCCGGGCAACCCTACGAGTGGGAATAAATTTCATCAAAGAATAACAAACGAGTGGGTTCAAGTAAAATTTACATGGCATGCATGCCATGAGAAAGTCGAAAACTGACCTCTCCATATTTCACTTTCTCCGACGAAATGGCATACTCGGCAGTGAATTTGTTGCCTCCGTTCTTGAAGGAAAAGTTGCCGAAGTAGCACGGACCATTTTCCTGAAAGGGCGCTCAAACCTTAAACAATTTACCACTTTTTATAACGGGAAAGTGTTCTTTTTTCATCCAAAGCACTAATTGACTTAAATTATAACTTCTTATATTTGTGAAGAAACATTTCTTCATTTATATTGATAAACAAAAGATTGCAAACCGAGCGAATCTTTCGAAGAATAACACCTCCACCATCTCCCTCGGCTAATCCTGGAGGAGTAGCGAGAAGGAGGAAGAAGAGGCAGAGAGCATGAGAAAAGAGCAGCCGCATGCCAGGGGAAAAGACGAGATGAATGAGCCGATTTATTACGAAGTCGAGAGCAGCATTTTCCTATGCAATTTTTCCCATATATTTTGGAATAATAAAGTATATTCATGTCAACTCTTAAAATACATCAGCGTCATTGAAACCTAACAATAAGTAAAATCCTTAAAAAAAACCTCTTCAGCTTATATTCAGCTTCGCTACTCTGCACATGAAGTGCACATTAAAGATCTTCATTCGGCATTTCTTTAGTCACCACTTTCCTGGACTTATACGAGTACAATAAAAGGTTTGATATTTTAAAATATAAAAATGGCTATAAGTTGTACAAATCGAGAGATTCCTAACTTTTACTTGTTGTGTGAGGTGTCAACGGTCCTAAAATTTTCGGCCCGGATCTGCTTGATTTTCAAACTTTTACGGTATACCATTATCAAAATTATTGCGATTCTACATTTGTGCATTCAAATGTACATACATACTTTATGGTAGATCGCGCAGCCATGGAGAACTGAGCAATCGCAACATGCGAGATTTTTTCAACGAAAGTCTAGTCTGGTCATAGGATAATTTTACACCACTGGGACTCATTTACTCGAGATCTTGTTAGACGTGGAAAGATGGACTCTCTCATTTTTATGCTGCCCCGTAATAAAAGGCACCTGCTATCGATACAAGACATCTGCATCTTGGGCCAAAAAAAATGATAAAAATATTGGTGCGCTTCCATCATGTGCATTTAAAAAAAGTGCGCATTGCATAATAATTAACTCAACGAGTTCTACTAAATGTGTCACCTACTTGTTGCCCTCGTGCACAGCGGAATGTGATAGAAACGAGTAGAGAAGCACGTTAAGTAGATCTATGTATTGTTCACTCGAGAATTGCCCCCTAAGGGCATGCAAATGCATGCTGGCTTCGTTAACATTTTGCTCTAACTTGAGCTTATGTACCCCGATCGGCTTTCTATCATAACAGTTTTCAGGTGTGGTGACCCGCGCCAAAACTGCCAAATTCTTTTCACTGAGCATGGCTACCTGCTTCCGTTGTATTGGCGCACATCCAAGTACGATTAAATGACTTAGACTTTTATGAGCCAAAAATTGCATTGAAAATGTTCAATCACTACCTTTGAATTGAGAAATCCAACTAACCTATTAATAGAACAGTAATATTTGTAGAAAAATGTCATGAGTTCTCCACACTTTGAGCACTTTCTTTCGTTTTTGTAAACGATAATTTTACTCGCCTCGGAGCTCGTTAAAGTGTGTTTTAGTGCCGAGCACCCCATCAATGATGTATTGAGCAGGTGACTTCTTGCTCATGTTCTCTGCTACATGCCTCTTTTTTCAACACTCACGCGACCGTAATGTTCGTGAGATCTATGTAATTAGATGTTACCGCAACTTCTATTTATGTTTCATCGCGCATTGCTAGTCAATATTCTTTGGTAGAGGTTAAGTGATTACAACTCTACAGTAGATATAGAACAAGCTTTTCTTGATTCCCTCAAAATATTTATTTTAATTGCTTCTTTTTCTCGAATTTAGTATAATAACTTCGTTTGATAATCGCAATAGCAAGCATTGCAATCGAGGAAAAAGTGCTTTAAACATAGTCTCGCAGGTGCTTATTTACGCCCGTCTCGGAATTTGTTAGAAGATAACATTGGCACTTTCAATTTTTTTTCTACTTCAAAGCTTACCTATCAATTCTCTCCGCTGCTAGGAAACAATCGCTATACTCTATTGACAACGTTGCCTGTTAATTATATGTAAAAAAAAACGTTTATTTTATGAGTAGTTCACAAATGTTGTTTTTTTAAACGATGATGTTTCCGCGTTTAATGCTCGAACATTATTGCCTAGAGACGTTTCTCGTGCCTATTCCAAAGACTAAAATTTTTTAAATATTTTATTCTAGAAACCTTGTGTCATCTTTTCGGTTTTTCAACTCTGTGGTATTACCGTAATCTGTTCAGAGAGAATACCTATCTACCCATAAGTGCCTATGCTAGGGTGTCATGGACTGGCTGAGAAGGCTGGTGGTGCCGCAGTTCGCGGCTGACTTTGTCAACTCGGCCACGCGTCTCGCGCCGCCCGACCATCTACTGAACTTGTCGTTCGCGCGCGCTCGTCTCGTCTTCGGATGCGTCGTCCTTCCACTCGACGGCTTCGCCGTCTTTGTCGTGCTCAGGCACAGCGGAAAGGCCGCTTCCGCCTATCGAATCTGTTTGCTACAGCTACTGGTCAGAAATTAACAAAATAATGCCTATTAAAAATACATATTTATCCCCTTGTATTTTTTGTGTATTTATATTATAAAGTACAGTTATGCCGCCACCCGATTGATGTTCTTGTTCTTGCTCTAACACGATGCCCAATTCCCTTGAGGCTGCGTCGATCCTGAGCGACTTTGACTGTGCCTTCCTCTTCGATATTGTGATGCTAACGCCAATGACCTGTGGCTGCTACGGCAACGCCGCCGTTCTTCCACACTTTATCGATCCGTTGGGCGAAATTGTTCGTTGGTTCAGTTGCTTTTGTTGTTTTCAAAATATCTTTTTTTAATGTTTTCCTGGCTCAAATTTATCCTACAATAACTACATTAATTATTAATTAATCTCGTTAAAATCAAAACAAGCAGGTTTTATTCGGCGTCTCAGTTGTGCTGACGATTCTCGGCTTCGGCACATGCATCTCTTATCGTCACCAGGTTGGGTTTTTCTGAATATTTCAGAAATAATTCAGCTATGTATGTAGGCCTGCGGGCCTTTCCGTCTTTTTTGGTACTAAATGTTTTTCATCGTACCTTATGGATACAGTTTAAAGGGCCACTCATACGAATGTGTATGCATATCAGAATGTCTTTAACAGAATAATATGGCTCACATTTTTGGTCTTTTATCAGAACATTGTATTAATATGTAAAATATGACAGATGTAAAATTCAGGAAATTTGAAATGAATTGTGAAACAAAATTGAATTTCTTTCTATCTTATGCGTATGGCCTTCCAGAAGCGTGCTCGCTATCTAACCTGCGTGTATTTCTCTGCCTTTAAGGTCGTCCTGATGCCTGGTTCATTTCTAAAGATCACACGCCGTACCTTCATCTTGATCTACGTGGCGTGCTTGGCGGTGGCCTTCGGCCAGGCGTGGCTATTCGGGACGATGCTTTTCGGGACGATGGAGCGTACGGCGGCGTTGCGTGTCATCGAAGAGGTTCACGTATATGCTCGTAACATGCACAGTTACTCCAAGTGGGCATTTCCGAGCGGAGCCAGGATTCATTCAAATTCGTTGAAAACTATTTTCAAGTTGTTAAAGTAAAGTATGTTGAAATAAAATACTTACAACATTTTGATACGTAATTTTTCGCCCTCTAGGGCTCGCACAATATGTGTAATCTTGGGTTGTGGCGGGGGTCACTGAATACAGATGTAATATCACAGTAAATAAATAAAGACATTTTGACGGACAAAAGGAGGCACAAGGTGATATTCAGCGAGCCGGCAACTGGACTCGCGGCCATCCTTGTCTTGCAGCCATCTTTTGCGTTAACGGCTCTTCGGCCGTTTTCATCGCAGGTTGGCTCATATTGATTGAACGACTTGTTAGTCTTATTTATTTTTATATTCGCTCGCTGCCTCCTCGCAGAGTACGTGATGGTCTTCCTTGGCGTCTGCTGGACGGCGGCGTGGCTGCTGACGGCGCACACTTGCCACACGCTGAGAGGCGCCGCCACGCATCTCAGTGCGCGCACTCGCGCCTATCACTGGGCCATGATGAAGATTATGATCGCCCAGGTATGAGGCAGAAACAACAAGTAGATCAGAAATATTCTTTTAAATGTCTCTATATATTCGTACTACATGATGGTAAATATTTTCAAGGAATAACATGTTTTATATTTTTAAAAAAATCTCCAAATTTCCGATCCTCCTCCCGTTTCTGCTAATGGGCGTCCCGATCGTAATGGCAGGGACAGCATTCGTGAGTCGCGAGGACAGCAATGGTGAGAGCATCAATCAATAATATAATGTGTTGAACTACATATAAACTGCAGCTTCATTACAGTTTTACAGTATATTCAGTATATATTTTTTATAATTATAGCTAATCGATAAATTATTCTATTGATTATTGATATGATTTTTCTGTTTGTAAAAACGGAATAAAATGAAAATAAAGAGAGGATTCCAGTCCGTTTTCCCGTCGCCGTCCTCCTGTACGCCTTGCACTCGCCACTACACGTACTCTCCATGCTGCTGCTCACGCCGTCCTATCGCGACTACATCGTGGGCGCCATCCGCGCGCTCTTCCTTCGCCGCCGTCCATCTCCGACCGGTCTCCTGCAGCCGCCGCGACGATCCATGACGTGGCTGTCAGCCGTCTCCATTGCTCCGCGAGCACACTTGCGTCATAAATCAATTGAATTATTCTAGTCTTGTCTATTGCATCATTCCCCGACTACACAGTAGCATACTCCCGTATTTCTATCAAATAATCAATATTGCACTTTTTTATCTTTGAACCTTATGTTTTTTAATTAAAAGGCATACAAATGTCAATTCCTAGAAATTGCATTTGCACATAGCTGCGCCCTTAGTTTCCGTGAACAACATGAACGCAGTCATCAAGTCATAATTGTTGCTTTCCGTTTCTCTTCTCGAAGTCATCTCTTTTTTCTTCTTCTCTAAATTATAGCCTGAACACGTGCAAGAGATGCACTTCTCTGGGATCGCATAACTGCCAATTCATTCATCACCTGTCTGTCGATTCGAAACTTAATTCTCGATTTCAGTAGCCTGCTACGCAGAATGTCACTTTCATATAACTGCATTTTGCGCATTTACTTTCATAGTTCATGCTACTTTGTGGAGATTGATTCTCACTATTCCGTTGCTTAGTTTGGCAGTCTTTTCGTGTGTCTAACTCCATACATTGTCTCGCTTCTTCTTATAGTAGCCATGATATTTTCTGCACTGTTCCGTGTTCAATCTGCCATTTCAACATCAGGTATAATCTTTTGAGCAAAGAAATGGTTTAATCTCTTGGTTTAATTACTTTTATTTCTTAATGATTCTAATTTTAAATATATCAAGTGGAACTTCTGCCAACCATACATAGACTATCGTTTTATTTGTTACAACGGATGATATGCATGTAATGCTGAAAAGGTCTCGCCCTTCTTGTTATCAATGCGCTTCTCCAAGAACTAGCTGTAATTACATACTATAATCATATCGAGAAGCTTCATAAAAACAAATTTATGCTTCCGCGTTCGTTTCCGCATGACTTCCTCAATTTTTACTTCTTTCTTATTGTCACTTCCAAAGCCCATAATGCAGTGCCTAATTCAACTGCAAATAAACCCGTTCAGTTGCGTAGTATACTCGAGCTACTTATGTAGGGCTCACAATCTTTTCACCAATGATCTTCAATTATTCTTCGCCTTTTTTAATACCTCATTATTTTAATTTTTTCGCTCGAATCTATTCTACGGTCTGATTTGTTCACCATCCACAGATGGTGTTCCTTGTGCCGCCCGAATGGTCGTCAGCGCTCGCTCCAACTTCGCGGCCGACTCGGCCCAACCTGACACTCGCCGCTTCGCTCGCTGAAGTCCGCTTCATCCTCGGCTGCGTCGTCCTCCCGCTCGATGCCTTCGCCATCTTCGTCGTTGCCAGGCACAGCGGAAAAGCGGCCGCCACCTATCGAATCTGCCTTTTATTGCTATTGGTTCGAGAAACACTTTTCTGAACTCGACTGTTCGTCAGGAGACTCGTTTCCAAAAGGATGTTTCCTTGTTTTTTTTTTCTTTCCAGAACTACATATACATATGAATAGACTTGTGTTCATTCGAAGAAAAAACTATTAAAACCTCCCTTGAATATATATAGGAAACCTATGTATGTACATACATACAGTCCCGCTCAACATTGTTGGGTCCGGTATTAATAGTATTAATAGTATTAATATAAATAATACAAACTGGAATAGCGCGCTGAATACGCATTTTCGTGCCATTTCGCGTAGGAGTTTACCAATTTCGACCATGGAGAATACGACTGTGAAGACCGTTTTCAAAAATATGCTGAAATGGCTGAGATCTCATAATATTGCATTTAATTTGGTAGTGTTTGTGTTCCAAACGGGCTGGCTTCAACTCCTGGACTACAAAGTGCAAAATAACGTGAAATTTTCAGAGCACTTCTTATTTTTTTTTGAGTTTCTTGTTTTATTTCGTTTGAGTTTCTCATTTTGTTTATGTATAAACGACGAAAAAAACAACAAAAAAATTCGTGTTTGTAAAATTCTGTTCTCAAAAGGGCATCGAACCGAGACCTCGAGATTGCCGGTCAAAGACTTACCAATACTCTACAGACGGTACAAAGAGGTCAGATGATACCTTTCATTGGACAGCGTCGATTGCTCGCAAAGGAAACGTCGATTCTGAACACTCTCTGCTTCCTACTTTAGTGGGAAACAGAGATAGAGAGAGAGAGCGAGAGAGAGAGAGAGAGGCGAAAGAAGGTGCAGCGTCGACTACATCTACTCTGCGTCACCGTTTCAAGGCTGAAGCTACGGTATGTCGTTAGACAAACGATTTTTTTCTCATTGTCAGCTAACAGCACCTGCACTTTCTTTCACCACTCTCTCTCGCCCTCTCTCTATCTCTTTCTCTCTCTCGCGCTCTCTATTTCTCGCTCCACCGGTCTCTCTTTCTCTTTCTCCCTCTCTCCTTCTTTCTCGTTCTCTCGCATTCCCTCCATCTCTCTCTCTCTCTCTCTCTCTCTCTCACTAAAGTATGAGCGAACGTGTTCAGAATCAACATTTCCTTTGTGAGGCAATCGACGCTGTCCAAAGAAAGGTATCATCTGATCACTTCGTACCGTCTGTAGAGTATTGGTAAGCCTTTGACCGGCAAATCTCGAGGTCTCGGTTCGGTACCCTTTTGAGAACAGAATTTTACAAACACGAATTTTTTTTTTTTTTCGTCGTTTATCCATAAACAAAATGAGAAACTCAAACGAAATAAAACAAGAAACTCAAAAAAATAAGAAGTGCTCTGAAAATTTCACGGTATTTTGCACCTTGTAGTCCAGGAGTTGAAGCCAGCCCGTTTGGAACCCATACACGGCCAAATTAAATGCAATATTATAAGATCTCGGCCATTTCATCATATTTTTGAAAACGGTCTTCACAGCCGTAATCTCCATGGTCGAAATAGGTAAACTCCTATGCGAAATGGCACGAAAATGCGTATTAAGCGCGCTATTCCAGTTTGTATTATTTATATTAATACTATTAATACTATTAATACCGGACCCAACAATGTTGAGCGGGACTGTATGTAAGTATGTATGTATGTACGTAAATAAATGAAGTGGGTATCGCATATTTCAGTGTACTGTGATTGTGATAAATTACTGAAATTTTCGCTACTCCACTCCCCCCATATTTTGGTGGGAAATTCAAATTAATTTTCCCAATTCCAAGGCCGTGAGTATCCTCGGCGACATTGACATCGCCTTCCTCTTCGACGTCGTTCTCTTCGCTCCGCTACTCTGCGGTTGCGCCGAGAGTTCGACCTTTCTCTCGCGCGCACTCCGCATTAGCCCAATCGTCAACTATGTTAGGGATAGAAATTTTTGAGCTAGGAATATCCGTCGAATTTGGCACAAACTTTATTGTTTATAGACATTCATTGCTCAAAGAAAACTTCGGTTATCACCATTACTCACAGGTTCTTCTGGCGCTAACGGTTCTATGGACGAGCACCGGCTTCGGATGCTGCATATTCTTTCGTCACCAGGTTGTTTTACAGTTTGTCAACACCCTTGCGAGGGAGGGGTGCAATTAGAGCGAGGGGTACTACATATTGTTCAATGTGTTTCCCTATGACCTTGATGAAAAGTATTATTTAAAAAAAAAGAATCATAGCTCGAGTTTCAATAGAATCATCACTGGAATATCCCTTTTACCGCTGCATTGGAATGAATTTGCATGCAGTTCATATTCAGAAGAGCATCCCATGCCTCCTGGACTCCTGTCGAGGTGCTGCGGTAATTCGGGGGGGGGGCGCTATTGGAGAAGGAGGGGTTCTACTAGATGGGGGTATTCTATTTTCCACAATGACTTTATCAAGAAGGGTTCTAATAAAGTAGGTGTACTAATAGAGAAAATACGGTAATATTTCGAGGTGACAGCACAAATATATTAAAAGAAAAATGTCGGACGGTGCAGGCTGGATGAAACTGCAGGGGGTCGACTCGCGATTGTCGATTCCGATTTGGACTGTATGTAATTCGGGGTGGGGGGGGGGGGAATTGATGTGTAATAGAGCTTTGCTATCACGGAAGATAATCGTTACTGCCATTTCAGAGAGAACATTAACATAACTTGCTCTCTCTCGCAGGCAGTCCAGATGCCCGGCTCGCGCTTCAAGCACTCGCCACGATGACCACTTTCAGAAAGTGATCTTATTAGACTAGCTTTTGAAAATCACAGTCAATTTTGCAGAAAGAAGTTAAATAAAATTTAAAAAATAAACAATTCCAATCTTGCCAGTATGCCGGGAACTGGACACTTCCTTGCATGAAGCATTCGCTTTACTGCTTTGACAGCGATGTAGCAGTTCTGATAACTGGTATGTAATTCATTATTCTGATGTGAGGCATATATGCTTTTTAAAATAATTTTTTAATTATATTCATATTATCAATAGAGTTTCAAAAATATACGCTGGTTACTAAATACATAAATATGACAGAATATGTCATCGTTCTGGCGTCGATTCTGCTCTCCTTGCTATTCTTTCTAACTGCGCACACTTTCTACACACTTCGCAGCACCTTCGCATCGTCGCATCTCAGCGACCGCCCGCGCGCATATCATCGGACAATGATGAACATTTTGGTCGCGCAGGTTATATTGCGTGAAACACGCAAGACGCAAGACGCTACACGCAAGACGATACACACAATGAGAAATTTAACAATATTCCTGTATTTATTTGCTGACAAAAGCTGGTAATCGTTCTCAAGATTACGAAAATCAACCGTAATCAAATTGAATTGACATTAATAATCGCCTCACATGTCCTGTCGCACTTGTGTCCGTTAAAAAGCAAAAATCTGAGAGCTACTATTAGCTCCTTTAAGATGACACTTCCCATGTTCTTCATTGCGATTCCGCTCGTTTTCGCAGGATCGGCCTTTCTTGGAAATGAAGAAAATGATGGTATGACTTAAAAATAATCTTAACTTTAGATAATATTTTAAGTATATTTAAGCATCAAATTTAATTTTTTTCTGTGAGTTTCATTGTAATTTGGAAACATTTGGCTTTTGATAATCTTTTGCATCAAATTTAATTTTTTTCTGTGAGTTTCATTGTAATTTGGAAACATTTGGCTTTTGATAATCTTTTATAAGTTTTGAATGATTTAGCCACTTAGATAGATATATGAAAATCCTTCCTGTTCCAGTCCGCACTCCGGTCGCCCTGGTCGTGTACGCCCTCCACTCGCCGGTGCATCTCTTCTGCATGCTGCTGCTCACGCCCTCCTACCGCGACTACATCGTCGGTGCTGTTCAAGCTGTTGCTGTTCCTTCGCCGTCCAGCTACCCGAGACGTTGGCACCACGCAGATTCGGCCGCTCTCCAGCAAACGGTCGTCGATGTCGATTACGCGATAATAATATAAAAAGAAGGAGACACTCAATGTGGTCATTGTTATCATCTTTGTCTTCTGTTTCCTTTTTGACTCATTGTCAAGCACAAATTGTGCATGCGAACAATAAAATCTTCCTAAATTTAGATTCTTTAGTAGATTCCAACTGCGGATTGAGACCAATGGGAACAGAATGCAGAATTGAAATGATGTCTATATTCTTTATTTTTGACCCCTCGCGCATACAAATAGACAGCCGTCAGAGTGAAATTCGCACAGCTATGGAATAGTCAGGAAGAAAGGTTAGAAAACGAGATTCGTATCTCTCCTTGGTCCCTAAGTTGCTTTTCTACAATTAGCCTCCTGTTTGCCCTTCTCTATACTAGTCGAATGAGCTATCAATGAGGCCTGTATATCCATGGTGCCGTAAATGCATACCCAAATCACAATCCTAAAAGATCCTTTTTTTGAATTTTTTTAAAGGGTAAGTTTCTTGGCATAAAAAATTAGTTGCTCGCTTCGCTTGGACGGATGCACTCAGCAAGTGCGTTGTTCTTCTTTCTTCTAGAAGTGCCATTTCACATGTGTGTACTCTGCTGAGTGGTATAAAAGAACGGCTCTCTTCTGCTTCCTCACATTTTTCGTGCATTCTCTCGTGCTCTGACCCTCCACCTTTGTCTGCTGTTCTCTCATTTATCTGCATCCTCTCCCCTCTCTCTCTCCTCTCTCTCTCTCTCTCTCTCTCTCTCTCTCTTTCTTCTAACCATTCTCTATGGCAGATGCTGCGTGGAGTGTCCGCTTGTCTCTGCCTTCTCACTTTCGTCTTCGCCTTTTCCACTGTCCACGTCGATGCTCTTTTGTGTAAATCGGGCGCTTATGTTATGAAGGAATTCTCCCGTGGAATGCACAGGAGAATTCCCCGTTTGCGAGAGGGTATGTATGGATATGACAGCTGGGCATTAGTAAACTATTATGGTGGATTTTTGTTGGATTGCAGCTTGGAGCACTGTATAAAGGCAGAAATTGTTGCTATGCTTTGTTATACATACATATGTTTACGGAAACCACGCCTTCTTTCCTGACTTTGATTTATGTTGTTGATAACATTTAATTCTTGCAGACAGGCAGAGGGTAGGGGTTGTTGGAGAGTGCTCTACTATGGAGGAATGTGAGGCGGTTAGCTTCCATTTCGTGTTCGTATTCTAATCTATAATTGTCAGCGATAAACTAACGACGTCCTCTATTTCTAGAACAAGAAGAAGCAGACGGATTGGCGCTTTCCGGTGGATTGCTTAGATTCAGACGAGGCTAATGCCGCCGCTCCTCTACACGTGCAGATGGTGGCTTCAGCAAGTTCCTTCCGCGCACTCTCTTTTCACGCGATCTTCGCTGCTCTCGCCGTCTTCGCTCTCTCCATCTCTCGCCACTGAACATCTCTCCCCTCTTCCTTCCCGCCATGAAGGACTCACGAGACATTAAGAACTACCAGCCCTGCGACCAGGTCGAGTTTCAAGGCACAGTGAAAATGAGCGCTGATTGTGAGATTATAGAGAGAGAAGGAGAGAGAGAGAGAACAGTACGCAAAAGCAGTTCTGCATAATGTATTTTCTCTATTAGTGCCCCCGAGGGCACTATTTTTCAATACCCCTGCGAGAGGAGGGCACTATTAGAGGGGGGGGGGGGGTTCTATTAGAGGGAGGGTTACTATTTTTCAATGCAATTGACTAAAAGTTGATAACAACATTTTATTCTCAAAAACGAAGAATTATAGCCGTACTTCAATGGAATCATCACTTTAATATCAGTTTTATCGTCGATTTTGAATGAATTTGCAATCAGTTCATTTTAGCATCCCATACCAAGCATAGATTCCAGGTATGTCTCTATTAGAAAATTGGGGGGGGGCACTATTGGAGGGGGGGGGTTCAAATAGAGGGAGGGGCACTAATAGAGAAAATACGGTAGTTACCTATGTAGATACATAAGTTGTTGTAGGATTTTGCACAGAATTTTAGTCGATGAATTAGCGAGAGAAAATGAGAGGCAATGAACAGTACTTGTTCTCTTAATTCGTTCCCCTAAATGCTTTCGCTCTTTTATAAGTTTTTAGTCCGTAAAATGCTCGAAATGAATTATTTAACAAATATATCAACAAACATATCAGTAACTACTTGTAATTCTGTTAGTCGTATTGATAGTCACTTGATTTGTAGCAGATATTTAACTTTTTCCTATGAAATGAGGAAAAATTTGGTATAAAATAGTTGTGCAAAGAGGAAGATTGCTGCTCCAAAAATTAAATCAGTAAAAAGTTTTAAAAAGTGCAAATATCAAATGCCGGAAGGTAATTTGCATACGAATGTCAGAAATTCAAATTTTGCTCTCCTTTTTCACTTCCATCGTCACTCACATAGTCATTTCTTCCTAATTCGCTCATCGCGGGCGGGCGGGTTCCTTTCTTCATGAGGTTAATTCTTGAGACAGATGACAACGAGAGGAGAGATAGAGAAAAATGCAAATAGGGAGAGAAAGAGGAGGAAGAGAAAGAGTTGAGAGAATAAGCGTTGAGAGAGAAAGAGTAGGGTGAGTAGAAATGAATAAAGAATAGGATACATATAAGGATGAGAGTAGCTGATATAACATAGAATTCAAAAATGACTCTTATTTAAAAATTCTAATTGTTATTTAACAATTGTTTTGAAGTTTTATTACAAGTTTTCATTTGAGCCAATGTACATCTACGAAGAGAACGCGGTCTTTGAAGACGAATTGGATCTCGTCTTCCATGTTCGTATTAGACAGGTGAGCGATAATAATTTCACTTTCAAAGGATATTTTTATATATAAAGATAATTTAAAAACAATAGATTCTTTTTCACAAAGAAAATCGTTCGTAAAAAAGATTTTAATTTAACCATTTGTTACAGAATGAACGATTCGGGCTGACAGAGCCTCGCAGGGTTGGCGGCCTTGACTGGTCATTCGTAGTTGAAGCAGTTCAAGCACAGCAGAATAGGTTTCCTTATCCTTAAGTTGTCGCCGTAGGACCAACCTTCCTTTTCCACTGGCACCAATGTGTTTTCAGCTGATGGTGCCAGTCGATCTTTAATCTTTGATCTTTCACCTTTGAACTTTGATCTTTGATCATCGATTAGAGTAATATCATCTGACTACAGCATCACGGTGCAAGTACATCCTTCGCATCCGGCGGGTGCCTCAACTGGCCCCTGGAGCGTCAAGGCGAGCCTCATGGTCTTCGTCTTGGCTAAAGAGGTGCTGCCAATTTCAACCTTGTTTGAAGGATCGGAAATGCTCTTCACTCAAATTGTTCACACTTTACGACTTTTTTAAAAGTCAATTTAGAGTGTCATCAACTCAATCACTCACAATCTGACAATATTTTGCTAAATAAAAAGAGTGATTACAAAAAGGCAATCTAATTTTTCACAATCTATATATTTCAGAATTCTAACGATTCCGACTTTAAGCGCAAGTGGACGCTTCGCCTCAGCTCGCTCGCGGGTGCGGTTGAGGCGTCGCTAACGGATTTGGTAGAAGATTCAGGTCTCCTCTTTCTACTTCTTTTTTTTAAAAAATATAGTTTAGCCGGATATTTATTCGGATAATATTTAGTGTTATGCAATTCGATTTAGGAAAAAATTCCAAATATTGCTAATTGTAAAGAAGCGTCTTTCTTATTTATCGTTATTTTTAAGATGACCATGACCACTATTTTTAAGTCGGCAACAACTACTCCGGCCCTTTCTACGATGGCATTCTCACTCTGGATATCAGAGTCAAGATTCATGAGCTCAAAGTACGATCAGTTATTGATCAAATTAGAAACTATTCTTAGCTTTTATTTCATTGTCTAAATGGAGAATGTTTAATCTCTCCGGCTCCCTCATCTCACCCTCTCGCGCTCTCTTGTTTCTTCTCTCTTTCTCTCTTTCTCTTTCTCTTTCTCTCCCTCCCTCTCTTCAGGGCGTCATCTGTAACCACCGTGCTCGTTACGTGACGGGAATCGCAAACGGATGTCTCTCCTTCAAGTCACTCTGCAGCTGTGGGCCGAAGAACGAAGTATAGTCTCCCTCTGTTACTTTCTCTTTATCCTCTCTATACTCTCCCATCTCATTACTCTCTTCTTTCTCCCTCTCTTCATATATTGCTCTTTCATTTCCTCTCCTCCTTTCAGAACAAACTCGTGACCGTCTGGATCTCGTCTGTCCTCCCCTTTCACTCGGCCGTCTTTCGGTCGATGCTCTTCGATAAGAAAGGATCCCTCGACCTCACTCTCGACGGTGGCTTCTTCTATTGTGAGCTGGTAGAGTTTCTGAGGGTTCGGAAGGCTTTCTTCTTGTTGTCTCCATTCCTTTCATCTTGCCACTCCCTCTTCCTCTCCCTCTCACTCCCCTTCTCTCACTCCCCTTCTCTCTCTCTCTCTCTCTCTCTCTCTCTCTCTCTCTTCCACGTTCTGTCTTTCTCCCCTTCTTCTCCCCCCTCTCCCTCTCCCTCTCCCTTTCTCTTTCCCTCTCCCTCTCTATCCCTCTTTCTCTCTCGCTCTCGCTCTCGCTCTCTCTCTCGCTCTCTCTCCCACTCCCTCTCCTACTCCCTCTCTCTCTCTCTCCGTCAGATGCTCTACGAATCCTCCCGTCCCATGTACGCCGAGAGCGTAGAGAGTCTGCTTCATCTCGCCAAGGAATTCGAAGCCGATGACGTCATGTGACGGTGCTTTGATTATTCATAATTTCAAGTCAATTTTTAGTAACATTCTTTATCTTCTAGTGACCGCAAAGGGTATCTCTCTCTCACTTTCTCTCTCGTCCTCTCACTTTATCTCTCTATCCCTCTCTCTCTCACCCTCCAATCTCTCTCCCTTTCCAGCTGCGACTCCTACCTCTCGCGCCCTGGCGTCCTCTCGCGTTCTCTCGCTCGCTTGCGAGTACAACCTTCGCCTGACGCAGGAGACGTTCGTGGCCGATCTCGTGGCCGAGGAGAAGGAGGTTACATATATCATGCCGTCTCTATATATGTGTACATACATTAGTTTAGCAAAAAAGCATTACATATACATAGAAAATAAGTGTCAATTCAGAGTACATGAAAAGCTTCGCAATCATACAGTAATTTTCCAGCTCAGTTCAGGCCGCCCCGTCTCGTGGTCCCTTGATATTCAACCCGTCGACAATGCTACAGTCGCTCAAAGACTTTCTTCTTCAGATGGTTAGCACATTGTTTTTTCCTTTAATTTGTTTGAATAGCTTAAAGGAGGGCCATCGACGACAAATAATGAATGCGGAATTCGAATTGCTGCCTTCAGCCTCAAGGAATAGACAGTCTCATTCCCGTGTGTGTTATTTTCACGAAGTGGCCTTGTTCGATAGCACGCGAGAATCAAAGTGCCTACTCCCACTAGAAATTTGAAAGTTTTTCTTTCTCTCGGTGATCCCTCTCCTTATAATTACTTTAGTTTATGAAGTTTAAAAAAGGACTCCCTGTCTACTATTTGACAAAATAGGATAAGAATTATTCAAATAAGAACGTGTTCCCGCCCAGTTACAAATTCCTCTGTCGTGGCTTGCATTCGCGTCATTGTGGCCGTGTCTCGGCTGCCTGACAACTCTGCTCCTCCTCGAGCCTTCTGTCCGGTCCTTGTGCCTTGTGACTGCCGTTCTCTTGCTGCAGCCTCGGCTGTGGTATCTGAATTGGGTGCGAAGAGTCTTCTTATCAGGCCATAAGGTACAAATATGTATGTATGAATTACAGCGCAAATGGCGGAAAGCACTACTAACGATTACTTGCAAAGTATAAACATATGTATATACATAGTACATACTATATATAGCCTAATCATCATTCCTTCACCGCAGCTCTCCTTCCCGCCGATCCTTACGCTTGTCTATGGAGTTGTCGTGATGCCCTTTCTGCTCGGCACGATAACGGCCGTCTTTCTCTGGCATGCGCCCCCCGCCTTCGTGCTCGTTGAGGCGCACGCCGCGCTCATTCCAACCATCGTCGCCGTCGTCTTTTGGGCACGAGCAATTCCGTGGCATAGTTACCCAGAACATAACTTTCATATTATGTCACAATTCCTTCATAGTTACGTAGAACATAACATATGTTTGCACATATGCTACATTACATGTTTAATCTCATTTCCGATGATTCTCATTTCATCTTGTGCAACATTAAAATGACAATTCAAAACATGCTAACTTATGTAAACGTAACCCCCCCCCCCTCCTAAAATGGCTAAAATTACTTCAGCCCGTCGGTCGCGTCTCCTTCATGCGTTCGATCATATCCACCATCTTCATCTTGTCCTTTAGCTTGATTACGAAATTCGTGAGTGGCTCCATTATTTTTGGTGCTACTACAATATTCCTTTGTTTTATGAAGCTAGAACTTCTCGCTTCATAGAATTGTGACCGGGCGGCGCCATTCCAGGTGATGGCTCTTCCATTCTCCTGCATGCTTCTCCTGTCCTTCTACGCCTTTACGATCTTCCTCGTCTTGCTTAGCATGTTCTCTGCTTTCCTACGCACGGTTTGTGTTTGTTTTTTTTGGCTTCATCTACTCGAACTTTTTTTCTTTTCGATCTTAGAGTCAGATAAAAGGAGACTGAGAAATCCTTGAATACTCGCCAATTTATTTATCTGCCTGGGCGCAGAGTAAATAATTATGGTATTCCTTGACATCTTTTCTCCCTGTATCTCACTCTCTCCTCTCTCTATCCCTATCTCATGCTCTTCCATCTTTTTTTTCTCTCTCTCTCTCCCTCTTTCTCTCTCTCTCTCTCATCCACTCCTTTTCCAGTCGCCCCCTCACCTCACCCTCTTCTACCTGCTGCTCGTTCCCATCTGCTTGGCCGTTCGACTCTTCTGCTACTCTTTCTATTTCTAGTTTCTCGATCATCCCGATCTCCTCACTCCTCTCGACTTCATTCGTCGTGCTATTTATTCTGAATAAACTATTACTACTTCCCTTCTCAATATAATAGTCGACATGGGATGTTGGTGCGACTCAAGAGCGGCTAGTCAATGCAATCCTTTTCTTTGGTGCTACTCGGCTGGTGTTAAAACTTGATTCCACACTTCTCGTCCGTGATTGATGGGAAAGAAAGGGCCGCTGAAGAACGCGGACGACAAATCTTCGATAGGTCGGCGTGAGCAGAAGCATGCAAAGGACGTGCACGGGCGAGTGAAACTCGTAGGCGGACACCGCAAGCGGAATGCGAACTGGAATGAGGAAAATGCCACTCAATCCAGGCGTCGATCAATAACACAAAATATATATGTTACTCTGAAGAATTCGAACAACAAAGATAGTATTACGAGGCCGCACTATTGGGCTGAGCAACATGTTTTTGTCATTTCACGTGCACCTAACTAATAGATAGGCCTGTCTAATCCGCCGCGTGACAAGTGTTGTGAACAATCTGTGCTGTCGGAAAATGCAACTTTGAGGCTGTGGTAATTGGTTTCAATGAAATACAAGAGTTGCTTTTCACCATCATCGTCTCCGCCCATGAAAGCAGTCGACGCGAAGGCCAAAGTCGCGCCCATTACCACATATGGCAGAAGAATCTAAAGTGTAGAATTTTTTCAACTTCCATTCGAACATACTAGTATATGAAACCATTGTCCTCCAAGTTAAGAAGGTTTTCCTACAAAAACTCCTTTTATCTTCGTGAGAATACACTTAAACGCTCTCGCCTCCAACCTGAACAATGAGAATTTTTAGCATGGCCGTATGATAGTCTGTGCGCTAAGATGTGTGGCGGCTCGACGAAGAGTGTGAAAGGTGTGCGCCGATAGAACGAACACAACGAGCGTAAACCAGAGAATGAGTCCCGAGGTACAGCCTGCCCATTAACAAAGGAGATAACGGACGTGTGGAGGATCATGAACAGTTCAGCCATGCAGCACTATTCACGAAACATTTTTCCATGAAACTTCTATTCTAACATAAGGCGATTAATGTCTAGAACGCCGAAAAAAAAAGTTCATACATTACTTTCCCTCGTCCAATGCACTTGTATTCTAGCGTATTATTTAATGCACATACAGTATGTAGATAAAATTGAGGACAAGTCTTGCCCCGGATTTGCGCTAGGCAATCAAATGTGCACCTGCGGCGAAGACAGCCGAGATGCTGTCGATGCAAACGAGAGTTTCCATGCAGGGATGTCCATGCGTCCAATTTCCAGCTTTCTGAACACTGATTTCTTTTTTTTTTCGTTCTCTTAATTTTCTTTTCGCCTTATTTCATTTTCATTTGGACACTTTAAGGTAGTTTAATATGCAAATTGTGACTCCAAGAAGTATGTCATAACAAGAACACTTCTTGACTTTCCATCAGTTAATTCGGGGTTCAGATTATTTTTTTTGGGATCTCCCTTATACAGCTGCCATGTGTGTGATAAATAAGAAGGATAAAAAGCAATATTATTACAAATTAAAATATTTAAATAAAATTCTGGTATATTACAACGGTGAAAACGATGCGAAAATAATATCAGACTTGTTCGAGCATCTTCACCGCCGCCACGCCCTCCACCATGCCTGAGAATGCGACCACCGACACGATGACAACGAGCGCAAACACTGTTGACCATAGGATTGCGAAACTTCGGCGAGACAGCTTGAAGGGCGAACTGGGCATTTGGACGACCTGGTGAGATGAGGAGTTTTGACGACGGACCCCCAATTGTCAACTGGTTAAAAAAAACGAAGATGGAGAGAGAGAGAGATTATGAGAAAGGGAGAGAGAAGAGTGAAAGAAAGAGATCTGAGTTCGGTATCTATTTTATTTCTTCTTGCCTGATGGCGATAGATAACGCAGTTGCAAAAGCTCGCGCATGTTGCAACGGCTGAAAGGTCGTATAATGCCTGAGTGAACTTATTTACAGTTGATAGATCGGTAGGTAAATGAACGAACGATCAATAAAGATTACGGAGCTGACAATTTGGCGAAGAAAGTACAGATGATGTCGCCAACGATGGACGTTGTCTGAAGTGGCTCATTTTCTTCTTTTTTTTTACATATATATATATATATATACTAGAATATCATTTATTCAGATTTATCAGGGTTAAGAAAAAAGAAGGCGCGATAATATCATGTATATGAGAGGCATGATTAAAGAAGTGCGATCACCGAAAAACTGCAATTGTATGTTAAAACGTGCAAAGGATTCAAATGGAAGTCCATCAGATTACTCGAAAAAGTACGGTAGTCGAGGAGGCTAAAGTTACGCTGTTTTCGAAAAGGCAGTTTTTTTTAAGAGAGCCTGTCTGAGATATTCGACCATGGCCAGTGCAGAGGGTGGATGGGAACAAAAATATTTTTTGATTTTAATTTACTTTGCAGGGGTCATGCAGCATCATGAGAGCTTCCAAAAAACATTTTTTTCAAAAATTATTTTGAAGGTATAACTACAGTATGCCTTGATTTACCGAAAATATTCATTTGACCATAAAGTTCGTAAAAGCCAACCAAACTTAATTTTGAAAGTATCGTTAGATTCGTCATCGAAAGGCGCATAAAAGTGCCTAAACAAGTTTTTAATTAAAGTTTCATTAAAAGGTCGAAATGAGCACTTATATTATTGGAATGTGTCATTAGAGACCTTAGCAGTCATTTGGGTGCACTCTAACCATAACCATCTGAAAGAGCGTCATTGATTACCTATAGAAACTGAATTTCATGAGGATTCACCTTCGGGAACTTTACAATGTTCGGCAGTGAACATTTTTATGAATTGTGGCAGGCTATTCAAAAAAGGCCATAAAAGGTGTTAATCTCGCTCTTTTCAGAAATCAAACATACCATTGCGTTTGTAGTGTAGAAATGCATAAAATAGTCTACATAACCGTTTCATACGAGTACTTTTTCAATGACTTTTTCGGCAAAAACTGTTTTTTCTAGCCTGATGACGTGAGATTAACGCACGTAGTCAGAAAACAAAGAACGACTACGCCTAATTACCTATTCCATATGAAAGCCCAGTCTTTTCTACCTGTAATATACTATCTTCCCGCTGAATTCGTCTACGGGAAAGTTTACATATGTATGTTTGAACCGCGCATTCACAGTGAGGCTTGCCCGGAAAATCCCCTTTAACCTAGCTATCTGGCTTCATTCGCGATATTGGTTGAAGTTGCTCATAGCATCTTATTCTCCACGTCCTGACACACAAAAAAGACGCCGTAGCTACTTTAAATTCTTGGACCTTCACTTTTATTTTCGGCAGAAACTCTTTTTGCCTCTATGTGCAAGAGACAGAAATATGGCTGTACTCAGAAAAATATGGAAGACTACACCTAAATAAGCATTCTATATGAAAGCCAAGCCTTTTTGTGCAGAATATACTTCTTTAAGACAGCCTATCAGTTTCGCTACGAATCGAAAAGCAACGCAAACTCGAGAAAACACAATGGATATTCACCAATTCACCGCGTGTTCGCACGGTGAATATTCGCGGTGAACGCGGTGATTCGCACGGTGAATATTCGCGGTGAACGCGGTGAATTGGTGAATATCCATTGTGTTGTCTCGAGTTTGCGTTGCTTTTCGATTCGTAGCGAAACTGACAGGCTGTCTTAAAGAAGTATACAAAAAAGTCTTGGCTTTCATATAGAATGCTTATTTAGGTGTAGTCTTCCATATTTTTCTGAGTACAGCCACATTTCTGTCTCTTGCACATAGAGGTAAAAAGAGTTTCTGCCGAAAATAAAAGTGAAGATCCAAGAATTTAAAATAGCTACGGCGTCTTTTTGTGTGTTAGGATGTGGTGAATAAGATGCTATGAACCACTTCAACCAATATCGCGAATGAAGCCAGATAGCTAGGGATTTTCCGCGCAAGAAGCACTGTGAGTGCGCGGTTCAAGCATACATATGTCAACTTTCCCGTAGATGAATTCGGCAGGTAGATGGTATATTACAGGTATAAAAGACTGGGCTTTCATGTGGCATTGGTAATTAGTCTTTCTTTGTTTTCTCAGTACATGCGTTATTCTCTCGCCATCAGGCCAGAAAAACAGTTTTTGCCGAAAAAGTCATTGAAAAAGTACTCGTATGAAAAGGTTATGTAGACTATTTTATGCATTTCTACACTACAAACGCAATGGTATGTTTGATTTCTGAAAAGAGCGAGATTAACACCTTTTATGGCCTTTTTTGAATAGCCTGCCACAACTCATAAAGGTGTTCACTGCCGAACATTGTAAAGTTCCCGAAGGTGAATCCTCATGAAATTCAGTTTCCAGAGGTACGAAATGACGCTCTTTCAGATGGTTATGGTTAGAGCGCACCCAAATGACTGCTAAGGTCTCTAATGACACATTCCAATAATATAAGTGCTCATTTCGACCTTTTAATGAAACTTTAATTAAAAACTTGTTTAGGCACTTTTATGCGCCTTTCGATGACGAATCTAACGATACTTTCAAAATTAAGTTTGGTTGGCTTTTACGAACTTTATGGTCAAATGAATATTTTCGGTAAATCAAGGCATACTGTAGTTATACCTTCAGAATAATTTTTGAAAAAAATGTTTTTTGGAAGCTCTCATGATGCTACTTAAGCCCTATAAGGGAAATTAAAATCAAAAAATATTTTTGTTCCCATCCACCTCATGGTTGAGTATCTCAGACAGGCTCTCTTAATGAAGCGAGATGTTATTGCTAATTTAGTTATTTGATACTGTTTTGCCTAATATTCTTTAGATTATTATAGACTATTCACATAAGAGAGGTGGCCAAGCATAAAAACAAATGTCTCGAAATATTTGTAAATTTATTCTTCCCGCGATGGATACGTGGCCGTTAATCTACCGTAGAGTGCTGTAACACCACGTTTTTGCACGGACACCAATCACAAATTCATTCAAAATTTGCCCTTTCAAGTACCTTTTACTTGAATATTTAACTGTTTGTGCTTTTTCAGTTGCCTTTTCTTTTTCCTCATGCCCGAGACTATTCGAAAATAGCTATGATGTTTCATAAATCCGCAATGACTTTTCGGTGTTCGATCTCCTTTAAATATGCACAAGTGTCTATAGCTGACGTTAAATTCAACATGTGCAGCTTATCACAAACACTCAGAATATTCAGTCAATCCGACAACAGATTCAGAGTCGAACAATTGCAAGAAAATGTCATAAGGAAGAGAGAAAAGTCGAACTTTCGAGAAGATGAAGTAAATGGAAAATTCATTTCGATGACGAATCAAAGGTAAAGACGTCAAATTTCCCGACCAGATCTTGCAGAAGACAGCGGCGATAAGAGGCGGCGGCCTGTCCACTGTGCCTGAGGACGACGAAGACGGCGAAGGAATCGAGTGCGAGGAAGAGGCAGCCGAGGACGAGACGGACGAGGGAGAGGCGGGAAAGAAGAAAGAGGTCAGGGGCGCTTTGGCGCGTTGCCGAGTCAACAAACTCGGTCAAGAACGAGGGCAACAGGAATGACAGATCCAACATGGAAATTCTGGAATATCAGTTGTTTTTCAGTGACTAAATGTAGTAGTGGTCTCGTGACAGTGACGCATAAGCAAAGAGGCTGTTTCAAACGGTTAAATTTAGGACTCGATTATGATCTTACCAAGACAGGTGAATTTTCCGTAGACTCACATATTATGTAATAATGTGCATATATATGTATGTATGTATGTATGTAGCTAAAGATGGCCTATGTTCTAGGATACAAAATGCAGTTACATTCTGCGTAGCATGCTACTGAAATCGAGAATTAAGTTTCGAAGCGACAGACAGGTGATGAATGAATTGGCAGTTAGGCCATTCCAGAGAAGTGCATCTCTTGCACGCGTTCAGGCTACAATTTAGAAAAGAAGAAAAATAGTTGACTTGTCATGCCTTCGAGAAGAGTAACGGAAAGCAACAATTATGTCTTGATAACTGCGTTCATGTTGTTCACGGAAACCAAAGTACATATGCAATTTCTAGGAATTGACACACATAGTTGCCTGAAGGGATTATAATAAAAAAAACATAAGGTACAAAGATTTAAAAAAAAATGATAGAAATAAAGGAGTATGCTACTGTGTAGTTGGCGAATGAGGCAATTATAATGAATAGACTAGACTAGAATAATTCAATTGATTTGTGAAGCGTGCTCGGGGAGCAATGGAGACGGCTGACAGCCACGTCATGGATCGTCGCGGCGGCTGCAGAAGACCGGTCGGAGATGGTTGGCGGCGAAGGAAGAGCGAGCGGATGGCGCCCACGATGTAGTCGTGATAGGACGGCGTGAGCAGCAGCATGGAGAGCACGTGCAGTGGCGAGTGCAAGGCGTACAGCAGGACGGCGACGTGAAAACGGACTGAAATCCTCTCTTTGTTTCATTTTATTCCGTTTTTACAAACAGAAATATCATATCAATAATCAATAGAATAATTTATCGATTAGCTATAATTATTTTAAAAAAATATACTGAATATACTGTAAAACTGTAGTGAAGCTGCAGTTTATATGTAGTTCTACACATTATATTATTGATTGATGCTCTCACCATTGCTGTCCTCGCGACTCACGAACGCTGTCGCTGCCATTACGATCGGGACGCCCACTAGCAGAAACGGAAGGAGGATCGGAAATTTGGAATTTTTTTTTTTTTAAATAAAATAGCTTCTTACTGGATGAATAGATTTACCATCATGTAGTACGAATATATAGAGACTCTGTAAAAAAAATTTTTCCTGATCTACTGCTTCTCCGTCATACCTGGGTGATCATAATCTTCATCATGGCCAAGTGATAGGCGCGAGTGCGCGCGCTGAGATGCGTGGCGGCGCTGCGAAGTGTGTGGCAAGTGTGCGCCGTCAGCAGCCACGCCGCCGTCCAGCAGAAAAATTATAAAACAAAATGTTGTAAGTTTTTTTTACTTCAACACTCTTTACTTACAACAACTTGAAAATAATTTTCAAAGAATTTCGGAGTAATGTGGCACTGAGACGAACCTCTTCGATGACACGTAACGCCGCCGTGCGCTCCATCGTCCCTAATAGCATGAGCCACGCCTGGCCGACCGCCACCGCCGAGCACGCCACGTAGATCAAGAGGAAGGTACGACGCGTCATCTTTAGAAATGAGCCCGGCATCAGGACGACCTTAAAGAAAGAGAAATACATGCAGGTCAGAGAGAGAGAGAGCACCCTTCTGGTTGGTCAAACGCATAAGATAGAAAGAAATTCAATTTTATTTCACCATTCATTTGAAATTTCCCGAATTTTACATCTTTCACATTTTAAACAAAGACGGAACGGCGCGCAGGTGACCTACATACATATCTGAATTATTTTTCAAAAATATTCAGAAAAACCCAACCTGGTGACGATAAGAGATTCATGTGCCGAAGCCGAGAATCGTCAGCACAACTGAGACGCCGAATAAAACCTGCTTGTTTTGATTTTAACATGGTTAGATAAAAATTATCGTAAATATACTTTCTGCTAAAAACAAACAAAAAAGAAAAAAAAACAACAAAAAACAACAACTACTTATACTTAAACTTTATTTACGCACACCGTAGTGATACGCGTAGTAAAATTTAGCAAGTGAAATAAATGCAATAAAAGAATATGTATAAACTTAATGGACAGATGATAAAACAGCCGAAGGCTTCTTGTTGGCGATGGAATTAAATAACTTGGCGGCGCGAATAAAGAAGGAGTGAGAACGAACTTTCAATCGACATGTTGGGTAAGCTAGATTAAACGAAAGAACCAACGAACAATTTCGCCCAACGGATCGATAAAGTGTGGAAGAACGGCGGCGTTGCCGTAGCAGCCACAGGTCATTGGCGTTAGCATCACAACTTCGAAGAGGAAGGCACAGTCAAAGTCGCTCAGGATCGACGCAGCCTCAAGGGAATTGGGCATCGTGTTAGAGTAAGAACAAGAACATCAATCGGGTGGCGGCATAACTGTACTTTATAATATAAATACACAAAAAATACAAGGGGATAAATATGTATTTTTAATAGGCATTATTTTGTTAATTTCTGACCAGTAGCTGTAGCAAGCAGATTCGATAGGCGGAAGCGGCCTTTCCGCTGTGCCTGAGCACGACAAAGACGGCGAAGCCGTCGAGTGGAAGGACGACGCATCCGAAGACGAGACGAGCGCGCGCGATCGGCTTGTTCAGCGGAAGGTCGGGCGGCGCGAGACGCGTGGCCGAGTTGACAAAGTCGGCCACGCGTCTCGCGCCGCCCGACCTGCGAGACCATGTTTAAAGCACTTTTTTCGATTGAAAATTACAATTACCCATCGAAGCCATAAAAATATATGTATTTGGAAGAAAATTGCAATTAAACTGAATATTTTAAGCGAAAAAATAACTTACTTCTGTAGAGTAATAATCATTTAGCCTCTACCAAAGCACTTCGCCCGAGCAATTCGCGATGAAACATAAATAGCAATAATTCAGTTGCGGAAACATCTAATTAGATCTCGCGAGCTTTTCGGTAGCGTGAGTGTGTTTGGAGCATAGAACATGAGCAAGAAGCAGCCACCTGCTCAATACATCACTATGATGGTGTGTAAAGCGGACCTTCATGGCTACGAGCACCGAGGTGCACGAAGAAAGGCAAGAGGAATGATTGTTTGTAAAAACATAAGAAATTGAACGGAATGTGAGGAAGTCATAAAATTGTTTTATATTATTTTATGCCAAAACAGCGGCAAGTGGTGAACGTGCTCACAGAAAAAAATTGTGCACCTTTGACATCACCAAAACATGAAATATCTTCAGATTGGGGTACGTGAGCACAAGTTACAGCAATCTTGACGAAGCCAGCGTGCATTTCACTGTGCTTTAGGGGGGAGGGCATTTCTCGAGTGTACAATTAGATAAAATTGACGTGCTTCTCTGACCTCGTCAACTCAACCCTCGTCTCACTCCCTTTCCACTGTTCCCGAAGGCGACAAGGTGATGATGAATTTAGTAGAACTTGTTGAGCTAATTGTTAAGGAATGTACTTTGTAATGCACATGATGGAACCGGACCAATATTTTTCATTATCTTTTCCTCCTAAGATGCAGAAGTCTTGTGTCGATATCAGTTGCATTTAATTTCGGGGGGCATGAAAATGAGAGAGTCCATCTTTCCTCGTCTAACAAGATCTCGAGTAAATGAGTCCCAGTGGTGTAAAATTATCATATGACCAGACTAGACTTTCGTTGAAAAAATCTCGCATGTTGCGATTGCACAGTTCTCCATGGCTTCGCGATCTGCTACATACATATGTATTTATGTACATATGTATGCACACATGTATATTCGCAATAATTTTGAAAATCGGACACTGTAATAGTTTGAAAATCGGGCCGGGACGGCCCAAAAAATTTAGGCCTGTTGACACCTCAGAGGCAGACACAACAAGTAAAACTTAGGTATCTCTCCATTTTTACAAAGATAAACAGCCATGTTTGATTTTTAAAACATCAAACCTTTTATTGCACTCGTATTTGGCTAAAGAAATGCCGAATGAGCTCCTCTTGTGCAGAATAGCGAAACTGAAAAGAAGTTGAATTGATTTCTTGGATTTTTGGTATCATTGACGCTGATTTATTTTAAAACATGATATGAATATACTTTGCGTTTATTATATTTATGCAAAATATATAGAAAAAATTGCATAGGAAAGTGATTTCTTCGACTTCATAATAAATCGACTCATTCCTCGCGTCTTTTCCCCTGGCATGCGGCTGCTCTCTTCTCTTGCTGTCTGCCTCTTCTTCCTCCTTCTCGCTACTCCTCCAGGATTAGCCGAGGGAGATGGTGGAGGTGTTATTCTTCGAAAGATTCGCTCGGTTTGCAATCTTTTGTTTATCAATATAAATGAAGAAATGTTTCTTCACAAATATAAGAAGTTATAATTTAAGTCAATTATCCTTTGGATGAAAAAAGAACACTTTCCCGTTATAAAAAGTGTTAAATTGTTTGAGCGCCTTTTCAGGGAAGTGGTCCGTGCTACTTTGGCAAGTTTTCATTCACGAACGGAGGCAACAAATTCACGGCCGAGTATGCAATTTCGTCGGAGAAAGTGAATTATGGAGAGGTCGGTTTTCGACTTTCTCATGGCACTACTTGAACCCACTCATTTGTTATTCTCTCATGAAGTTTATTCTCTCTCGTAGGGTTGCCCGGAGGGTTTCGTCCCGGCAGTCTTTCCGGAGTCCTCGACAAAGCCACAGCAGTGGAACGCTCACGGCGGTAACGGAGACTGCAACAATGATGGTGGGCAACCAATCTGCTGGCTTGCGGCGGCCAGAAATACAACAGCGGAAATTAAGGTAAGTTTCGGCATCCTGGATTGGTGCAATCCTAGTCAGGAGGAGCAAAATGTCTCCAGGAATGTTCCCACGGAGCCAAAAACAATAATAGCTGGGATTATTATATGCAGCAAAATAAGTTTACAGCGAGTCGTAATCTTTAAAGGGCCTGTGGACTAAAGGAAGAAAAAAATTCTTTGAAACTTGGAAAATGTTTGCCCCTCTCAACTAGGACAGCTTCCCCTCATCCTCGTCGCTCTCCCTTTTCTCTCCGTCTTCTGATTCCAGCATCTCACTGATGCTGACCGTAAGCATGCGCGTCAGCTCTTCAAGTGGGAAGCAAAGAACGGAATCACCGAAGAAGTCGTCAAGGCCGACTTTTGGAACGACGACTTTCCGAACACCACCGAACAGATCAGAGTTTGTGCAAATTCTCAATTGGACTTTTGATTATGAACTTTAGTCTCAAAAAATTTCTAAATTAATTTTTACAGAAATAAATATTAAAATGTAATACAGTCGCCTTACACTTACAGCTCGTTTTCAACTTCAAGAAGCACAAGTACGAAGCGAGAATGGCGCACGGCCAGCTTCTTCAATGCTGCATGAAGTTTACCGTTGGTGGATTAAAATGTCTAATATAATTTTAACATTTTGTCTTGGGGTCAAATGCAAAATTGAAATATGTAATTGAAATCATTATGGTGAAGTCTGAACTGCCCGAACCCTCTTTTGCTGGATCGCGCAGTTTCTTCTCTCTTCTGTCCGCAGTTGCCTATGTCTCCGCCGCCTCAGGCTAATCCCGTCGGGACAAGCGAACAGGCCTTTTGTGACCCATTCTCTTCTTTGGCTTCCTCCCAATTCCTATTCCATCCTCTCCCTTCTGCCTCCTAACAGTTGTGACATCGATTAAAAAAAATATAGATAACGAAAGCTCCTGTGACAACCATAATGAAGAGAGAAGCAGGGATAGAGAGAGGCGAGAGAAGTAGGGATAGAGAGAGGCGAGAGAAGCAGGGATAGAGAGAGGGGAGAGAAGTAGGGATAGAGAGAAGAGAGTGTGAGATCAATACGAATGGTGATCTTCACTCCAGAAGGTGAGTTCATCACAACCGGAAGGCGGTGGGAAATCGATGAATCCTCGCAAGAGTCCACTCGATGACTTCTGGCTCGATGTCAGCATGCCAAAGTAAAATTACAGTATCCACTTGACTAAAAAAATCGTCTATTTCTCTGTAACTTCATCGGTCCTCGTCCACGCGGCGCAGAGACATTGGGTGCCTTTGCCGAGCGATTCCGGCTTGAGCGATACTTTAAAGTGATTTTGTATACAAGAACTGTGATGAAACAATTGTTATACATCAATTGTTATGCAACAATTATTGTATAGACCTGTATTTCTCTCTCTCTTGAAAAATACCGTAATCATTTGATATCGTTTCAGGAGCCGCGTGACGCGCAGTGGAACGCGTTGCAAGCACGCGTCGCGGAAACCGAATTAGCGCGCTTCGAAAGGAAGCGCATACGGCGCGATCTATGAGGATCTCGCTTTCTTTCTTCTTCTCTCTCGCTCTCTCGCGATCGTCTGCTTTCTCTGTTCCCATTGTCCTTTATTCTTGTCATTCCCTCTATTTATATATTTTTCACGCTACATTGTCACCCATTGATTTCGCTGGTAGAATTGGCCATGTGCTTCTTTACTTCTTGAATTTTTAACTTATTATTTGTATACATATTTGTGGAAAAGAGTTGGCGAATTGAGAAACAATACAGTTGGGAAACAATCCATTATTCGGTGCTTATCTGGCTTCTTGCTTCTCGACAACAATACAATTCTAAATAAAGTGATGCCTCGAGTCTTGTGATCAATAAAAAAACAATCAGATTTCCTCTTTGAACATTCTAGATATGTATATCTAGAGACTATTGTCAGTGCGTGCGTCAATAAAATGCACAGGGCGTGCTTGTGCTTTCAATACACTATTTATCCAGTCATTATCGCTTCCTCGCTTCATTGCGGGCGGTTTCCTTTTTATTCTTTTGAAGGGCATAATTAAAAAGGAAAGCATATTCAGGAGTCTTAAATTATGTACTTCAAATAATACACGCTACAAGTAGCCGCAATAATCGGAATCGTTTCGGAAGTGTCCGTGTAAAACCAGGACCGTCCGCGCACGTCAGTGTCATCGTCGTCTCTGTTGCGCCTCGCACCTGGCCAACGCCGTTTGTGCCTCTATTGAACTGAAATTGTCTATTTTAATTACATATATATTTAACAAAATACAACAAGATTTAAAATTGCGCTGCCCTTCGGACTCTCATTCAAGCGAGCTATTTTCGAGCAGCAAGCTTGTGCGAGCTACGAAATAGCGCGCGCGAGAATGAGAGTGCCTGCTCGCTAACGCGGCAATTCGAACCTGCATCAATTTTTTTTGGTAATCGTCCTTCTTTAATACTGAAACTTGTAAGCAAAACTGCTTTCTAAGAATTTGTACAGAAATTATTTCACGGTTAGCAACTTCCTTAACAATAGCGATACTTGTAGAAAGTATGTATGTATGTATTAAGGGCATTTCTGACTTCAATGGCCGATTCAACGCCAGTGCACGTCAAGGTCCTTGTGCAGCGACCACCTTCATCAATCGAGAACACATCGTTGTCAAACGGCTTTTCACCTTGACCATTCGGCGTTGTGTTGACCGGACGCTGAAATGGTAGTCTCTTGTGAAAATATTTACTAAATTTAGGGAATTATGTTTCAAAAGTAATAGAATGTTAGGAACACTTCACCGAATGTGCTTGCAGTTTTTAATGAATGGCTAAATACTCATCTTAATCCTCAATTTCGTACGCAATTTTACTCGTTCTGGCAGATATGAGTGAATCGGAATTCGCAGAATTCATTATTTTAATATGCAATCAAATACTCTTTTTTTAACCCTTTCTTGAATTCGCTTCTTTTTGTCTGACTCATGGGCGAGAACATGTGATTTAGCGGGTTTCGACAACAAAAGTGGTAAGGAAACTTCAAATAAAATAAGGCTGAGTTTCGAGCTCCTTTAAAGCTGGCAATAGTTCAGACACTACAAAAATGCTGCTATAGATTGTAAACTAAAGTAGCAAGATAAAGTTTTATAAAAATTTGAAAAATACACACCGCCGAGCATTCGCAGCTATGCGGCGTTGGCAACGTCGTTGTACGCGTTGCGCCGCATGCCTGAGATGCGTGAATCAGAATGGACGATTGCATGAAGGCGGAGACAATATCGCAGAAATTGGCCATCGAAGAGCGATATCTCAACCTATACGCGTACCAGTTAGTGGCGCTATTGTAGTCATTACTAAAGTTAGAAACAAGCGCGATACAACTGACATTCACGCATACCCTTTATATCCTGACTGTTATGAGTTTGTGCCCTGTATGTGCTTATGCTTCGTTCTCCTTTCTCTCCTCTGGGTTTTGTCGGAAATTGCTTTGGGCCCTTGTTCTATGTATGAATCACTTGATTAGTTCTCCGCTGTACCGGTTTCCTTCTCGTGTTGTCCTTGCCGTTATATCCTGACCATGCTGATGCTGAGTTTTGTGTCTTTTATGTGCTTATGTTTCTCCTTTCCCTCTGTTGTGTGTTGTCGAAAATTGCTGAGGAGGTCGCTCTGTATGTTAATCAATTGATTAGGTTTCTGTGGTCTCTTTGATCTTCCCAGAAAAATGTGTTTATACATATAGAATGTATAACACATTAGGGAGGTCAGATTGGCTAATCCAGCGGAGGCATTCAATGGCAACTTCACAGATCGGCTCGTGAGAGAGTGAGAGAGAGAGTGTTTAAGAGAAAGAGAGAAAGTGTGAGAAAAGAATGCGAGAAGAGAGGGAGAAGCACGCAGAGATAGTAAGAGAAGGAAAGACAGAGCGAGAGAATCAGAGGGAGAAAAAGAGAAAAAAAAGATGCACTAAGAAAAACTATATGTTCGAAAGGTGCAAACTTTGATTGGTGCCTAAAATACCCAGTGATCTACATATCTTCGTCATTCTGTGCTAAATATTCATTCATTTGTTGACTCCGCAGTATTCACTCCGCATTCTCGATTCATGTCTGAGTATTGATCGCAAAATTCTTTATGTTCCTTAAAATATCATTCCTCAATTATCAGCCCTTTCCCCACTCTTCGCATTATTCGCCATCATACAAGATACATACACTTACTTCTCTCTCACGGTCTCTGCCTCTGCCTGTCTCTCAGGATAAGAGAGAGAGATTCTCAAGGATGTTTGCCAGCACACTAACAATATATTTTTCTCGCTGTGTCTCTCTCTCTCCCTCTCTCTCTCTCTCTCTCTCCGCCTCGCCATTCTTCGGCAGAGAGAATGTTTGAAGCATCGCTTTCATCCCTCACCCTCTTAACCATGCTTCCTTTCCTTCTTCACGCGCCTAAAGTTCGATGAGTAAAAATTATTCACAAAAGCAAAGTACGAATATCCTTGAAACCCAAATATGAATGGAGAAGGAACAACAGAGAGAAAGAAGAATGCATTCACGCCTTATAAGTCATTATGCCAGATATAGAGAGGGTGAATGGAATTGTGTGAGGAAGGCGACTGCCAGAATGATCTCAAGAAATAGACAAGGCGGACACATGTTATGTTTTAATCTCCCATGCAAACTGTTATTAACTTAACTTACAGACTTCTACGCTCGCCCGCTTTTGGTGCTGCTTCCGGTGATTCGTCTCTCACTCCAAATCAGTCTGAAACAGCGTCTCAAGCTTGCATTGAAGGGGTGAGGAAAAAGAGAAAAAATTCAGAGTTCAATTTTTTTTGCTTCCCTGAAACAAAAAATTCTTCGAAAAAACTTAAAAAAAAGGTTAATTTTTAGATGAGTGCTCGCGTCGCATGCTGCTCCATGATCATCGGGAAGGAACTCGCTGCGGGCAAGGAGAAATTGACCCAGGCTCCGCCCACCCGTCCGGGCTTCGATAATCGCACGAAGCCATTCACTCGCCACGGCAAGAAGGTGGAGAATTCCTGTGTTGGCGGGAAATTTGAAAATTAAAATAAAATATATTGACAATTCTATTCCAGGACTGTTCCCTGTACATCAGCCTGCCGAACGATCTCCACTTTCCGAAGACGAACACTCAGCTGGCCATCGAGAGCTCGCTTAGCGGGGCGAACGGTTCGCAATTTATGAGAGAAAAAATAAATTCAATTTACAGAATGCAAGCGAATAAATTGATGTGCAAGTGGAAATTAATAAAGCCCGAGAAAAGTTTCCAATTATTATGTATTTAAATCTCCCGCATCACTTTAGGCATTTCAGTCGCTGATGAGGAGAGTGTTGCCGACACGGCGATTGGTGCGCGCTTATTGATCTATATGTATTGCCAAATATAATAACAGAATGTGGTCACGTACCCTCGAGCTTACCCTTTCTAAATGCCGTGGCTAAGATTCTTACACTACCCCCCCCCCCCCCCCCCCCCCCGAATATTGGTAATATTGGGATAAACGTGCAAATAAATTAAAAATCATTTTTTTTTTCAAATTGAAGAGATCTCTCTCGCTCCGAGTGTTGTGGTTCCGATGCCTCTCAATGCTCCGCCCACTTTAGTCACTCCGCCCACTTCGCTGTCCCCGCTCCTCCGCCATGGACGCGCCTTCGCCGTCCCCACCGATAGCCCTGTGGCTGTTGGTAAATGTTAATTTAAAAAAAACCAAGATTATCATTACAAATTTCTAACCAAAGATAGATGATTAGATAGTAAAAGGCAGGGGAAAAGGCGAGAATTCAAACTTGAGTTGTGTGTTTCTTTGAAGTCGCCTCCGAGTACCACCTGGAATCTCTGCGTGGCCTGCGATCGGCGTAGACGGAGGCAACTCAAACCACTCAATCACGGATTTCATCCATCTCCCTCAAAATGGCTGCCTTTCCGTGCCCCTTCTAGTTTTGATTGTGTAGATAAATCGTTTAATGTTGCTTGTTTCCTTGACCTTGATGCAAACTCATGGAATCGATGAAAATATCTAGAGAAAATGACATATATTTTATTCATAAATTGAAATCATAATGATCAATTTGATAGTCAAGATGCATTTGATGAGAAGTTGCAACAAAATGACCTGCGAAAACCCGTATTATTTAGACTGACAAGAAGTTGTAACCCGATGAACATAAAACAACCAGAAGATTGTTAAATTAGGAGATTGTCCATTCTTTCTGGTTCCATAATATGCAAACCATGCAGGAGACCATCGGAAGTCTGGTCGACGTTGCCCGTGTCAGACACAATGACGACAACGGCGATCGACACAAGAGGGCCACTCTATTACAAAAGTGGAAACTCGTAAATATACGTTTCCGAAAATTCATGTGTCTTTGAAAATGACTCTTTGGTCTTCCACTAAATTGCTGGCAGCGCAATATTCCAAACCCGAGTTCGTTCAGATCCTGAATTTTCAAGTTTCACAAGGAATACTTTTCTTGAAAATCACACATGTTCGCCTATTCCTGAGACTTTGAATGCATCTTCCATATGTACATATGTATGCTTGTACATATAAAGTAAATAAAGCGAGCAGAACCAAAGATCCATGTAAACTGGAGTCTTTATCGTGGAAATTGAATCGACTCGTCAATGTGTCTCTCTCTTTATGGACACTTGGCATGAAAGAAAGCGATCTCACCAGCAGAATCGGTAGGCATAACCTTCAAAAGTAAATATTCTGGCTTCATTTAGTTTATGTTATATACAATACATTTGCATTTTAGTAATTTTCGTGAGAATAAGAACTTCATTTTCAAAATTCCATACTCTACTGAGAAAGTCCTCCAGATCTTGTCGCCGATACGTGAGCTTGGGCGAGTTCCTTGAGGACTGGCTTTATCTGAAATCACAAAGCTTTGGTTCTGCTTTGAATTAGACTATGACTATTAATTAAGCCGGGGGTATGGATATGAAGAAAACGCTCTTTATTATTTTTAAAATTCGCGCCAAATTTCTTTTTATTCTTGAAAAGTGTTGATTAGCCTGCCTGCCGATTGTAGACAAGCACAGACATTGCGCCAAGGATGACACCGGAGACCGCGCCAACGATAAGAATGAGGAGGTGGAAGTCTCAAGCGGAATTTTAATTTTATTATATCTTTTATTATTTTAATTATTTTATTTTTTATATAAATTATTTATAACTAAAACCTATCGATTTATAGTGGCTGGGTTTTAATAAATGCATATATGGACGGGTGGGCGGGGCATAGCGATAGAAAAAGACACCGTCGACGAAGCTCATCTCGTCTTCTTTCTTAAGGAAGCGACGGAAGGCGACCAGCTCGCGTTAGGAACTTTGAAGGAAATGCTGACAATGAAGGTGGAAGTGAAATTGACACAGGAAATGGAGCGATTTGCAAAGAACTGCATAACATTACGAATAAAGTACAAAGAAGTAAAAGTTTTCTTTAATCTTAAAAAAACAAGAGAAAAATCGCAGGAAACTTGTTGACAGTTTAACCTTCCGGTTGTACGTCTGTGAATTAACAATCAAATATCATTCCTATATTTCGGAAACAGCGAAAGGAATCACACTATAAAGATTCTCTTGTTCCGCAATGATTTTGCGAAAGATTTTTTATTATGTTATCTTGTTTTCATAATATATTGATGATTGTTTTATCATGTTCTCGGCTAACTCCTTATCACATAAAATTTACCTCTTTGCTCATTGGCGCACTGTCGCAAGTGTTCTCCCGTTTCTGAAATAGTTGGTTTGCTCAATATTGAGCACACTATTTTTTTGCTCTTTATTTTGATCGTTTCTCTGCTTTTCCAGCTATGAAGCCCTTTTAAAGTTCGTGATCGTTTAAAACGCAGTTGTTACGTTATAGATCACGGTATTTTTTTTAATATTTCGAGAAATATCTTTGATTCTGTTTTTCACACTCAGGGGCTTGTTGTTCACCCTTGTTGGCACGCGATATTTATATTTTAAATGAGGAAACCTCTTGTTCTATTTGCTATGTGGGGTCATGTTTGCGTTTGCTAATTTCTGGTCTGTGATATCGGCGGTACTTCAGCATTTTCCTTTAATAATCTGGCTTGCAACTTTCGATAGGATTTGAACAACTTTAAATTATAGACATGATAATTCGAAATGTTTGAACTACTACGGCACACGAATGCTCGAAAGTTGTTTATTTGCTCGTTTGAATTTCCCGCTATGACTCTCCCTGATATTCAGGGAGCGATGGCCTCCAAGCGGGCGCGACAGAAACGTGTTGTTGCTGCCATCATTCTCTCTGCTGCCGCTTCCTCCCTTGCCGTCTCCTTCCTCTTGCTGCACTTCGAGCAGTTCAGGTGTGAAAGTTAAGGGAGAGAGAGAGGGCGAGAAAGGGAGAGAGAGAGAGAGAGGCAGTGATCGAGAGAGAGAGAAAGAGAGAGAGAGAGAGAGAGAGAGAGAGCGAGGGAGAAGAGCGAGTAGCGATTGAGAGAAAGAGACAATCATTGATTGTGAGTTGCTTAAGCGAATGTTATTCAACGAGCAATTTAAAGGATGAAAGGAGAGAAATGAGTAGATAATAAATGGGGAAGTGTCGACATTTTGCATGTGAATTTAACTCTGGTTGAAAGAAACTGTTATTATTGTCTCTCCTCCTTTTTAGACTCGCCGCTGAGGGTCTCGCCTGGGATGCTTCGCCTGCGCGATTTGTCCGCAAGGTTTTTATTATGATTTTTTTTTCGTTATCAGAATTTTTATCTGCCAGCAGAATTTTTGGAAGAATTTAATTTGTTTAAATCGACTAAACTTTTTTTGGAGTCTTATTTCTTATTATTAATTTTTTTTGGCGGTTGCTTTATTTGCAGAAGTTGAATTTATTATTTTATTATTTAAAAAGGGCAATTGTTTTGTCAACTTCCTTTCTCTTATTCTTACTATGGATTTATTTTTACTTTTTTGATCAGGTAGAATAGAGTAATTTTTAATAATAAAAATAAAAATAGATAATTTTGTCAGTTTCCTCGCCGGCTCGAAGTGGCTACGGTCGACTGCGCTCGTCTTCTCGCTGGAGATGTCACGTACGCCAAGGAAGTCGCTGCCAGGAGGCCAACCATGCGTCTCAAGGATACGGTAGGAAATTCCGAACATATTTAATATTTTAAAAGCTACCGTATTCCTTTTGCTTATAGACAACAATTCAAGGGTTACTGTGATGACTGCAGTATAGATAGAATATTTTAAAAGCTACAGTATGCCTTTGGCTTGAAGGCAACACAACGAAAGGGCACTGTATGCATGCGGAAAATTATTACCATGTCATATTTCCATGGACATGATGTTGAGTGCCTGCCTACGCTCAGAATAAAGGCGGGAATTCAAACCTGAATAAGTTTTTTTCTGGTCAATTGTCAACTCGTCAACTCCTTTTGCCCACAGACCTCGCTGCCCGCCTGCCACGCAGTTCGCTCGCGCGTTCTCCCGCCACGCAACGCAGACACGGGCTATCCGATCGCATTCGCCAAGACAGTCTTCCAGGTGGGAGGGAGGGGGGGGGGGTTCCAGGGCCGTATTTTAGATTGAATGCTACTTTTAATGCTTTCCTTTACTATTTTTTCATAATTTTTTTTTATCATGATTTTATTCTGTAAGTGATTCTTGTCTTTGATGAGCTCCTTTTAATCGGGATTATTTGTATTGTGAGAGTTACGTGAAATCCTTATGTGGCCCTTCTCTCCAGGACTACGACTTTCTGGAAGAGCAACTTGCTGTCGCGTATGCGACGGAGAATTGGTACTGCTTCGCCCTTGACAAGAAGGTTCGTCGTTCATCTGTTTCTTTCTCTCTCTATATGCTCTCCCTCTATTTCTCCCCCTCCCCCCCCCCTCTCCCCCCCCTCTCTCTCTCTCTCTCTCTCTCTCTCTACTCTCGCTGTCTCTCTCTCCTCTCAGTCTCTCGCTCCTCTGTCTCTCTCTCCTTCTCTTCCCCTCTCTCCTTCCATTTCTCCTCTTCCTCTCTCCTCTCTCTCTCTCTCTCCTCTCTCCTCTCTCCCTCTCTCTCTCTCCTCTCTCTCTCCTCTCTCTCTCTCTCTCTCTCTCTCTCTCTCTCTCTCTCTCTGTCGCTCTCTCTCTTTCTCTCTCTCTCTTTCTCTCTCTCCTCTTTCTGTCTCTCTGTCTTTCTCTCTCTCCTCTCTGTCTCTCTTTCTGTCTGTCTGTCTCTCTCTCCTCTCTCTCTCCTCTCTCTCTCTCCCCTCTCCCTCTAAATCCCTCTCTCTCTATGCAGTCTCCTCTCTCCTTCCGCCGTCGCATGGTTGCCCTCTCCGCCTGCCTGCCGAACGTGCTGCTTGCCCAGCAAGAGTGGCCCCTCGACTCTGCTGGTCACTTCCAGAACAACGCTCATTTTGGATGCCTCAAGGAGCTGCGACGCCGACCCTGGAATTACGTCATACTTTTGCAGGTAAACTTGAGGTGTGGAGGAGGATGCGTTGAGCGTTGTGAGGTTAAAACTGAGGTGAGGTGAAAAAGCGACTTTCCATGCGCTGTATCGATAGTGCCAGGTGGTTTTAAGAGAGCCTCTCTGTAAGGATCAAGCTGCCCTCAATGGGGACCTGCCCCGGCGCAAAAAATTCCGATTCAGTTATCCAAAATTTAATTAGGGGTACCCATACGCACTGTAAGGAAAATTAGTAGATCAATTTTGTTATAAAATTTTTTTCCTTGTCTAGGCATGAAAAAGTAAGGAAAAAGTCTAATTCGCCATAACTTTCTTTAATAGCAATATTTTTCAATTTTCTTTTTTTTATTGGCATCCCCGTCGAATTCTAAACAAGAGCCCTTTAAATGTCTTTCGAAAAATATTTCATTTTCATATCGAAAAATTATTTTATATATTTCAATTTGACCGTTGAATACCTTATACTCAAAACGTTTTGGGTACTATATCTCAAATTGTAGAGCATTAAAAACTGTATAACATATCTTCTTTTCGTTTAGCCTGGATGTCCCCTAAGCTGTTAAAAATGGGTTCAAATAGGGGCATCTCGGAGATGAACGATTCAAGGAATGCGTGAAGAAATGGTTAAATTCTTGTTTAAACATACAGTGAACCTCTTCATTCGATTCAGCGCTTGTTTCTTGTCATTATAGCTATAGATCATAATTCATAAAACTATCGTTTTCCACGAGCAAAACTTATTTTTCGATTTTTCTACCATAGACAGAAAATGACCTAAAACTATTCGAATCGCTATATTTTCGACAAATTCAAAGACTACAGAATATGAATAGCACTATTCTGTACGCGACAAAATTCTCTACAGCATACATCCTTTACATCTGGATAGGACGTCCCTACCAATGACTATATCGATTTTCCCACGGCTGTCGCGTCAACACTGACAGATCCACATTTTACAACTTTTCGTGCAATCTTAATGTTTCTTGCTCATCCAATACACCATTCTGCTCCACAAAGCATCCTGAAGTCAGAACGGATGTTTATTTTGCATATTTCCCGTGGTAAAAGCCCGCAAAAGGGTTTGCATGCGCGCGGAATTGAACCTGCGACCTATGACATTCGACATGCACAACCAATACGCCCAAATTACATTTTAAAATTCATTTCTCGAGACTCCTTGAACCAATTTTAAAGGTTGAACTATCAATCGATAGCTATTTTTTCGCTCTATCGAAATAAAAATATCCGCCAAAAAGTGTTAAATGATGGTATGGCAGAATAAGACGGCAAAATATTCGAGCACAAAAAAGTATATCAAGCAATTTATTCATGAAGAAGTGATGTATGGGAAAGTTGTTCGTCTTCGCGAAAGCTATCTAATAGTAGTTTATGAAATGTGGTGATGATGTGCACATGCGAGAAATAGCGGCTGCGGAACTGGCCTCCCAAAAAATTAAATTTGTAAAGCCCCTCAGGGCACTTTTCCGGTACCCAATGGGAAGATAAATAGTGGCTGACATGGTATGTCCTCAATATTGATAATAGTACAGGAAAAGTGACCTGAGGGGCTTTGCAAATTTAATTTTTTGGGAGGCTTTGCAAATTTAATTTTTCCGCTGCCGCTATTTCTCGCATGTGCAACAAATCACATTTCATAAACTACTATTAGATAGCTTTCGCGAAGACGAACAACTTTCCTATACATCACTTCTTCATGAATAATTTGCTTGATATACTTTTTTGTGTTCGAATATTTAGGCGTCTTATTCGGCCTAACCATTATTTTAAACTTTTTGGTGGCTGTTTTTATGTCGATAGAGCGTAAAAATTGCTATCGATTGATAGTTCAACCTTTAAAATTGGTTCAAGCAGTCTCGAGAAATGAATTTTTAAATGTAATTTTGTCGTATTGATTGTGCACATCGATTGTCATAGGGCGCAGGTTCAATGCCGCGCACATGCAAACCCTTTTGCGGGCTTTTACCACGGGGAATATGCAAAATAAACAGCCGTTCTGACTTCAGGATGCTTTGTGGAGCAGAATGGTGTATTGGATGAGCAAGAAACATTAAGATTGCACGAAAAGTTGTAAAATGCGGATCTGTCAGTGTTGACGCGACAGCCGTGGGAAACTCGATATAGTCATTGGTAGGGATGTCCTATCCAGATGTAAAGGATGTATGCTGTAGAGAATTTTGTCGCGTACAGAAGAGTGCTATTCATATTCTGTAGTCTTTGAATTTGTCGAAAATATAGCGATTCGAATAGTTTTAGGTCATTTTCTGTCTATGGTAGAAAAATCGAAAAATGAGTTTTGTTCGTGGAAAACGATAGTTTTATGAATTATGATATATAGCTATTATGACAAGAAACAAGCGCTGAATCGAATGAAGAGGTTCACTGTATGTTTAAACAAGAATTTAACCATTTCTTCACGCATTCCTTGAATCGTTCATCTCCGAGGTGCCCCTATTTGAGCCCATTTTTAACAGCTTAGGGGACATCCAGGCTAAAAGAAAAGAAGATATGTTATACAGTTTTTAATGCTCTATAATTTGAGATATAGTACCCAAAACGTTTTGAGTATAAGGTATTCAACGGTCAAATTGAAATATATAAAATAATTGTTCGATATGAAAATGAAATATTTTTCAAAGGACATTTAAAGGGCTCTTGTTTAGAATTCGACGGGGATGCCAATAAAAAAAGAAAATTGAAAAATATTGATTTTGAAGCGAGATACATCAAATCACAAAATATCCATACTTTTAGCTATTCACGCAAGAATATTTTTGGAAAAAAAAGTTTTGTCATTTATTCTTGTTACTGGGGCCCAGTGCCATGTCCGACAACGTTTTCGCTCTCGAAATCGAACATCTGGATCTGGGGCAGGCCCAACTGGAGGCATACAGAGAGGCTCTCTTAATCATGTAAATATGCCTCTATGAGCTGGTCCTTCAAGCATCTTACTTGTTATATTCCGCAACTGGCGCTTTAATGGCTCAATCAATACTTCTTGTAAGCAAATTACTCTCACTGATAAGGGAATCTGCAATTATTTTATTCATTTATTTAATTATTTTTTTTTTAAGGTGATCATAGCAATTTGTTTATTCGCTATTAGAGCGCTCTCTTATCCTCTCTTGCTTATTCTCTATCGTTCTTTCTCTCTCGAACTCTCTCGCATATTTATCCCGCGCTCTCTTTCTCGCGCGCTGTCTTTCTATCTCTCTCTCTCTCTCTCTGTATTTATCTCTACATCTCTCTCTCTCTCTGTATTTCTCTCTACATCTCTCTCTCTCTCTCTCTGTATTTCTCTCTACATCTCTCTCTCTCTCTCTCTCGCTCTCTTCCAGAATCATGACGTAATGATCAAGACACACGCAGAGCTGACGTGGATCTTCCAGAATGGCCTGGCCGGCTCGAACGACTGGACCCTCCTGCCTCCAATGCTGGAAAGAGTGGCTGGGATCGAGAACCGCCTCGGGCCACTTGGGATCTGTCCAAAAGGACTGCGAGGGGGTCAGTCAATGCCGGTTTTTTTAATGAGGAAAAAAAGAATGTTTATTTGATGTTAGTAGCCTTAGTATCGCTTTATAGTAGAGCAATATTATAAACATAAAAAAAAATTTTTTTTTTACTTTTTTTATTTGAACCAGAGAATCAAAAAACTTTGTCTTTAATTTTTTTTCCCCGTTTATTATAGTTCCATTGTATTTATTTAATAAAAAAATAGTTTTCATGCATATGAATTTCCTTGATAGCTGAGCGAGAGACGTGCGAGAGATCGCAACTGACGTGGGCCAAGGGAGGAGTGCACATGTCACTCGCACGCGCCACCGTAGACTATCTCCTGGAGCAACTCGACTACCGTAGGCTACTCGCGAGACTCAATCAGAAGGTAGAAGAATATGTAAATAAATAAATAAATATTATATATATATATATTGTTAAAAGGAAATAAAAGCTACTTTATCATCATTCTATCTTCTTTTTTTTCTACTCTGAAAGTAATACGTCAAAGATGGCTTTAGACACAGTGAACTGTGTCTTGGTTTCTTTCCATAATTATATTAACATGGCTTAAAGGTCAACTGCCGTGAAAACTTTCTGATTAATTTTATTTAAAAAAAAAGTCGATAATTTAATACTGATCGGAATATATAATCGAAATAAAAGATTTGACCTTTTTTCGCAGAACTACGGCGTGGACGAGTCGCTGCTGCAGACGCTCGCTGCGACGCGCGCACTCGGGCTACCCGGCGGATTCCATGCAGAGCACTGTCTACGGGCAAACGCCAATGCAAGTGGACCACTGTCGATCACGAGGTTAGAGAGGAGAAAGAGAGAGAAGAGAGGGAGGGTAGAGAAAGAGGGAGGAGGGGAGAAGAGAGAGAGGAGGGGGAGAAGAGTGAGAGAGAGACAGATTGACAGAGAGATAGCGAGGGAGAGAGCGTAGAGCGGGAAGAGAAAGAGAGAGAGAGGAGGGGGGAGAGAGAGAGACAAAGAGAGAGAGAGAGAAAGAGAGACAGATTGACAGAGAGAGAGAGAGAGAGCGAGAGAGAGCGAGAAG